>CM059426.1:182250796-182431751 GCA_030390025.1 Squalus acanthias
ACCCCCCCCCCCCCCCCCCCCCACCCCCCCCCCCCCCCCCCCCCCCCCCCCCCCCCCCACCCCCCCCCCCCCCCCCCCCCCCCCCCACCCCCCCCCCCCCCCCACCCCCCCCCCCCCCCCCCCCCCACCCCCACCCCCCCCCCCCCCCCCCCCCCACCCCCACCCCCAACCACACCACACCACCCCTCCCCCACACCCCCACCCCCCCACCCCCAACCACACCACCCCTCCCCCACACCCCCCACCCCCCACCCCCAACCACACCACACCACTCCCAACCCCCCACACCTCCGGCCCCCCCCACACCCCCCACCCCTCCACCCCACACCTCCCCCCACCCCCAACCACACCACACCACTCCCACCCCCCCCACAGCCCCCCACCCACTCCCACCCCCCCACACCGCACCCCCACCCCCCACCCCTCCCCCCACACACCCCCACCCCTCCCCCCACACCTCCCACCCCTCCCCCCACACACCCCCACACCCCACCCCACACACCCCCACACCCCACCCCACACCCCCCCCACACCACCCCTCCCCCTCCCGCCCCCCCACACCCCCCACCCCCAACCACACCACACCACTCCCACCCCCCACCCCCAACCACACCACCCCTCCCCCACACGCCTCCCCCACCCCTCACCCCTCCCCCCACACCTTCCACCCCTCCCCTCCCGCCCCCCCACCCCCAACCACACCACACCACCCCTCCCCCCCACACCTCCCCCAACCCCCAACCACACCACACCACCCCTCCCCCCCAACCCCCCACCCCCAACCACACCACACCACTCACACCCCCCCACCCCTCCCCTCCCACACCCACCACCCCTCCCCCGACACACCCCACACCCCTCCCCCCACACCCCCACCCCTCCCCCGACACACCCCCTCCCCTCCCCCCACACACCCCCACCCCTCCCCCCACACCTCCCCCCACATCCCCCACCCCTCCCCCCACACCCCCCACCCCACACACCCCACCCCACCCACACCTCCCCACCCCTCCCCCCACACCTTCCACCCCTCCCCTCCCACACCCCCCACCCCTCCCCCGACACACCCCCACCCCTCCCCCCACACACCCCCACCCCTCCCCCCACACCTCCCCCCACCCCTCCCCCCACACACCCCCACCCCTCCCCCCACACACCCCCACCCTCCCCCCACACCTCCCCCCACACCTTCCACCCCTCCCCTCCCACCCCCCCCACCCCTCCCCCCACACCCCCCACCCCTCCCCCCCCACACCCCCCACCCCTCCCCCCACACACCCCCACCCCTCCCCCCACACCTCCCCCCACACCCCCCACCACCACCCCACACCTCCCCCCACCCCTCCCCCCACACCCCCCCCTCCCACACCCCCCACCCCTCCCCCCACACACCCCCACCCCTTCCACCCCTCCCCTCCCACACCCCCCACCCCTTCCACCCCTCCCCTCCCACACCCCCACCCCTCCCCCCACACACCCCCACCCCACCCCTCCCCCCACACACCCCCACCCCCACCCCTCCCCCCACCCCTCCCCCGACACACCCCCCTCCCCTCCCCCCACACACCCCCACCCCTCCCCCCACACCTCCCACACCTCCCCCCACACCTCCCACACCTCCCCCCACACCTCCCACACCTCCCCCCACACCCCCCACACCTCCCCCCACACCCCCCACCCCTCCCCCCACACCTTCCACCCCTCCCCTCCCACACCCCCCACCCCTCCCCCCACACACCCCCACCCCTTCCACCCCTCCCCTCCCACACCCCCCACCCCTCCCCCCACACACCCCCTCCCCTCCCCCCACACACCCCCACCCCTCCCCCACACCTCCCCCCACCCCTCCCCCCACCCCTTCCACCCCTCCCCTCCCACACCCCCTCCCACACCCCCACCCCTCCCCCCACACCTTCCACCCCTCCCCTCCCACACCCCCCACCCCTCCCCCCACACACCCCCACCCCTCCCCCCACACCTCCCACCCCTCCTCCCACCCCTCCCCCCACACCTCCCACCCCTCCCCCCACACCTCCCCCCACCCCTCCCCCACACACCTCCCCCATACACCCCACACCCCTCCCTCCCACCCCACACCTCCCCCCCACACCACGCCACTCCCCCCACCACACCACACCACCCCCCCCACCCCTCCCCCCACACCACGCCACTTCACACCCCTCCCCACCACACCACACCACCCCCCCACCCCTCCCCCCACAACCCCCACACTTCACACCCCTCCCCCCACACTCCACACACCTCCCCATCAACCCCCACCCCTCCCCCCACCCCACACCTCCCCCCACCCGACACCTCCCCCCCACACCCCATACCTCCCCCCCACACCTCCCCCCCGCACCCCTCCCCCCAGACCACCCCCACTCCCCCCACACCACCCCCACCATGCCCCCCCCCACACCACCCCCACTCCCCCAACACCACCCCCACCATACCCCCTATACCCCCACCATACCCCCTATACCCCCACACCACCCCCACCCCCTCAACACCCCACACCACTCCCACCAACCCCCCACAGCCACCCACCCCCACCCACTCCCCCCCAACAGCCCCCCACCCCCCAGACGCCCCCACCCCCCACAGCCCCGCACACCCCACCAACCCCCCCCACTCCCACCCCTCCCACTCTCACCCCCCCCACACCCCCCACACCACACCCCACACCCCCCTCACAGCCCCCCACCCCCCAGATGCCCCCCACCCCCCCACTCCCCCAACACCACCCCCACCATACCGCCCCACCCCCACCATACCCCCTATACCCCCACACCACCCCACCCCACCCCTCAACACCCCCACACCACTCCCACCAACCCCCCACAGCCACCCACCCCCACCCACTCCCACAGCCCCCCACCCACTCCCACCAACCCCCCACAGCTCCCCACCCACTCCCACCCCCCCACAGCCCCCCACCCACTCCCACCCCCCCACACCACACTCCACACCCCCCCACAGCCCCCCCCACACCACACCCCACACCCCCCCACAGCCCCCCACCCACTCCCAACCCCCCATACCCCCCCACCGACCCCCACCCACCTTCCCACACCACCCCCACCCACCCCACACCACACCCTACACCCCCCCCCAACAGGCCTTACCTGCCAGTTGTCTGCGTGCAGTAGATGGCTGATTTTGCTCCTGAACAGGCCGGTGAGCTTCAGCAGATCTCCCATTTGTCACATACAGCTCGCCAAAAAATTATTAATGAGGCCCGAACCGGAAAGTGGTTTTGGCCTCCCAACTGCCGATATCGCACCCATTCGACACCTAACCCGAATATTTCTTCCTAACCTTGTGTGATAACATGCCACTGAAAACTCTTCTGGTATAGTATCTTCAGTAATTACACAAGACATTATTGTATGTGACTTACAGAATAGTCAATAAAATATTGCAAACAAAAATTAGAAAAAAGATCAAATTGAGCTCTTCTACAACTTTAACCAAAGGTCTAACTCAACATTTATCCATATTTTACTGACCTGTAAATCATTAGTCTTTTATAATTAAATAAGAAAATTGACAGAGATCCTGTGAGTGGAAATATATTTGTTAGAACTTATATATATTAAATTATCAATACATATGGAAAGTATGATCTTTAATTCCACTATTTTTTCCTCTATCCTTGATTGGGGAGTCTCTCAGTCTGTCTAAAAGACAGTGCAGTAGGTATTAGATTACACACATATCCAAGGCAAATTCATTAATCTGCCACTAATGACTTCAGTTGCTGTCTATTCTATTGCACAGATTGTCTCGATCTCCTTCAACAGGCTATTGGGCTTCCATATCACCTTCTTGATCGGCAATGTACTGATGTGGTATCTATTTCTAAAAGCTTCCCTGATGGATCCTGGTTTCCTTCTAAGAGACAGTGAGGAATACGATCGTGCTCTTAGACAGGTATAACTCCCAGCCTTTCTCCCAGGCCGAGGAAACTGTATCTTGCAAGAAATTCCCATAACTGTTTCATCACCAATTGTTTATATCCAAGGGATGTCACAGTTTTTGATTTTAAGTACAGTAAATATCTTCATCCATGCAGACCAGAAACAGGTGTTCTGTAAGTATATAAAGTATATTTTATGTTTGCAGTCACTAAGCTTGGTGCAATATTACAGTAATGGGGGGCGGGGGGTGAGTTAAATATATCTATTTATTATTCGATATGTAAAATGAATCACGCTTTCTAGCAGGTGAAAAAGAATCGTAAAATGCTGATTGCTTCTCAGCTGCATCCTGAAAGTGACCAACACATAACAATTTGCAAAGTTCCCTGGCCAAACAACAATAAATTCTGAGCAACCTTGGGCTGTGTTTAGTTATTGCAATTAGACTTTGTGGCCTAAAAGAAACAGGTTAATTAAACACAGCTACAAGCAGAATAGATTGTGCATTCCATGGTGTAATACTGCTATTGTTACAAAACAGCAAATCATTTAATTTACCACAAGCAACACTGTGGGAGATCCACTCATATATATGGTTCATTGAGTGCACCCTCTGATGGACCTGAAGAATTATACTTTTTAAAAAGAGAAATATAGTCAGTCACTTATTGGTGGGTACTTCTGACAATTTACAAGCACTTTTCAATCTACAAAGTTCCCTGGCCAAAAGTAATTAAACTCTGGCCTGAGCCTGTAATTACTGAACAACAATCAGACTTTGCAGGCTTCAAAGGACATAGCTCCACCTTAGAAACAGCGTAATACATTGTGCATTACATAGGATAATACTTCAGTCCTTATAAAGCAATATATCATGAATAATGGCATGGGAAAGGCACCAGTGTGTGTGAATGTTTGTATATATTTGTATGCACATATATACACAGTTGCATCGAGATGAAAATTGGGTGGTTACAACAACAGGTAAGCGATCCACTCCACCGGATTACCGCCCAGGTGTTGAAGGTAAAAATTACCCCCAGTGTGTTTTTTTGTAAAACATGAGCTTCTCAACTTTTCACTGGGGTACTTTTTCTGAAAAAAAATAATGTTACTAAATTCAAGGGCTTATTTACCACCGAGGTTCTGAACCTTTTTGTTTCTGAGGCACCCCTCCCATGTTATAAAAATTCCACGGACCCCCCTGTAACACAAAACAACAACAACTTGTATTTATATAGCGCCTTTCACATCGTAAAATGTCCCAAGGCACTTCACAGGAGCATTATCAAATAAAGTTTGACACCGAGACACATAAGGAGCTATTAGGACAGATGACCAAAAGCTTGGTCAAAGAGGTAGGTTTTAAGGAGCGCCTTGAAGAAAGAAAGAGGTAGAGAGGCAGAGGTTTAGGGAGGGAATTCCAGAGCTTAGGGCCCTAAGCAGCTGAAGGCACGGCCACCAATGGTGGAGCGATTAAAATCAGGGATGCTCAAGAGGCCAGAATTGGAGGAGCGCAGATATCTCAGAGGGTTGTAGGGCTGGAGAAGATTGCAGAAACAGGGAGGGACTAGGCCATGGAGGGATTTGAAAACTTGTACAATTAACCATATAAACTTTAGCGATTAGTGATGGATGTTAGAACTATGGTTAGGGTGCTGCAGTTAGGGGTTGGGGTTAGGGATTGGGGTTAAGGATTACATTAGTGTTTTGGGTTAGGAATTTATGCTTACGGACCAGAGTTAGGCATCAGGGTTACAGTTAGGATGTTAGATTTTAGGTTGGGGATACCAAGGCTAGGAGAGGCACTCTGGAAGGTATGGGGAGCTGGCCCTGACCAGACACAATTTCCCTTCATTTACAGACGTTCCCTGACCAGTCATCATTTCTCCATCATTTACAGACGCTCCCTGACCTGTCACCTTTTCTTCTTCATTTACAGATGCTCCCTGACCCATCACCATTTCTCCATCATTTACAGATGCTCCCTGAGAGTTCCCAGCACTTGCTGTTGCTCCCAGATATTTGGCGCGTACACTGCGCTTTCTGGCCAGGGCGAGCCTGGGAACTAGTCCCCCCAGGGTTTATTAACCCGCTCCATCCAGACCTCTTACCTGCTGCATCTCCACCGGCCGCGCATGCTCGGCTCACACTGCTCGAGTAATTGACGTGAGCTCCAGCTCAATAGGAAGAGGGGCTGGAGGACCGAGTGGGTCCTTCAACCAATTGGCGTGTATGAGGGGTGGGATGTTGTGTAGAATGTGGTTATTTTTGGCGGACCACTTAAAACCTTCTCACGGACACCCGGTTGAGATCCCCTGATTTACAATATGTTCCATGTGTGACAAATAGAACATTAAACTTTCAACTTTGAATTTTAACATTGTTTAATCTTACAGGGAGGTACTGAATAAAAGTCATGATTAAGGCAGAACAATTTAGTAACACTTAGTACAATGCCACAGATATTTAGTAAAGAAGGAAAGATTAAATAGTTTAATCTTATTTTAAGTTTTTGTATTTCTTGGCATTATGATAAAACACACCAACTGAAAAAAATGGACAATAAAGAGTCCTGCCTTGAATTTATGTGCTAAGATAGATTTATTTAACCCTGGTATATATTTATCTACCTGCAGAGAGTAAGAAATACATTATTTGTTTTCCAGGAACCAATTAAAAACACATATTTTACAGTCTCTGAGGAGATCTCTTATAAAATTATTTCACTGAAGTTCTGAATCTCATCCCCTACATCCACACCCCAGTGCCCCTTCCAATAACATAACCTCAGATTCACTGTGAACAACACTACAGGAGATATGTTAACATAAAAATGTTGTATCTAGCATGCACTTTGTCCCACATACTTCCCACATCATATTTCCTATGTGACAATTCAGCATAATTTCTGTATATTTGCAAATTTCTTGCAGTTGACCTCAGCATGCCACCATAAAGCAGAAACAAATCACAACGAAACAGGTAGGCAACATGTAAATCACATGTGAAGAAGCAAGTAAATAAACTTCTAATGAGGAACTGCTAAATCATATGGAAATAACCAATGAGGGGTCAGTAGAAGAATGGGTGGTGGGGTAGCTGTGTTCATCAGAAAAAAACATCATGGGTTTATAGCAAGAAAGGATAAAACCAACTAAGAGAAAGACAACGGGCTCAATTTTAATAGCCCTGAGGAGGCGGATTTGGAGGCGGGTCAGCTGCGAAAATCGGAAAAAATGGCTTCAGACACCCAACCCGCCTCCATCCTGCCCCCACCCGATTTTTGTGAGTGTCTGTTCAGCTGCTCCCAAACTGACCCGACTCCAACCGGTGGGACAGGTAGTTAAGGCAGTTAAGAGCCTGTTAACTGCCTTGACAATCTTATTTTGATAGAGGTTTCCCATTTTTGTTTCTCTGGCTCCTGTTTACCATCTTGTCAGAAACAGTCCTGCTGCAAGGAGACGAGTTGGTGGAGGACATGATCTGTAGTCATTATTGGTGCAGAATTTTAAAAGCGCTCCTGTAACATGGCTGGCATTCAAATGCAACAACTTTGTTGTTGGAGGTTTGGGATAAGATTTTGCAAATCTACTGACCTTGTGACTGGTCAAGCTGACACACATCTGCTGTTTGAACTGATTGGAATAATTTCAGCCCACTTTGAGTGTGCGCTTGCAAGCTTCTTGCCTCAACTGAAATCTATAACAACGGGATGGGAACCATTTACATCCTCTCATCCTGGTCGTCAGATTTGGAGGAAGAGCAGCGCGGCTTAGTGCTGCCGGATGAACAAGTGGCTCAGCACACCGCTTCCTTGGAGGAAGATGAAGAGGACGAGGAAGAGGACGAGGAGGAGGATGAGTAGGTGGACGGGGAGTGACGCCTTGCAGGTCCGGATGTGGCCAATCCAGCAGCAGGCAACCACATTGATGGCCGTCAGGCAAGGGATGCACTCATCCATGCCAGATTCGCGTAAGCTAACACTTCAACCACAGGTGGCTGGCACATGGAGATGAATATAAGTCCGACAGTCTCAAACCTCAGGCATCATCTGTCCAATTAACGGTAGTTTGTGCTCAGTGTCACCACCATCATTCTACATGGAAATCGCCCTGAACCCTCACTCTTGCACTTCCATGTCCCAGAACACAGAGGCCACACTTTAGGTGATCTCAGCAGATCATTAAACCTTTTTTGACACTAAACCCATGTGCATCTGCACACAGACCTCAAGCTCACCTCCTCAGCAATTTGCAGCCAAGCTGCCTTGGTTTACTAAGGAGGACTCCTCCTTCCGTTTCCAGGGAAGAGGAGCTCCTGACGTCCTCTAACTCCCTCAACAAGAGCATGGAGGGAGCCCCTATTGAGCCTGGGTGCAGCCTTAGTTTTTGGGGCTGCCATTCCTGCAGCTCCTAGCACCTTTAAGAGAAAAAAGCATTAATATTACTAAGCAAATGTTTGGAACACATCTGGCATCTTTTTAATTTCATCGTCAGATAATAAAGTCATATATCAAAAAACCATGAATCTCTTTCTGGAATAATATGACCAGCAATATCATTCATTAAATTTTGCTCAGAACAGACACTGTCAACTTCCCTTTCAAGATAATAAAGCACCAAGCCATCCCATGACATTTGTATGCAAAGGGGACATGGCCCCTTTAAACTTTCAAACAAACAACGCGTCATCAGACGCGAGAAACTGACATCCTCCAAGCAATTGCCTGGAGGGACCCGCACATCGGCCGTAACAAGGCCAATCAAGCAAAAATTGGAAGTGCTGGTAGGCAGCAGCCGGGTGCGGGTCTGAAAGCTGCCAAGCAGCGGTCCCGCCCTCAACCCGCATCTGTTGTTAAAATCGAACCCACAGAATCCATATGGACCGACATAAAGGACAAGAAGATACCGGTCACACTATTCGGGGCATACTACAGATCACCAAATAATGGAAAGGAAGTGGAGAGAGAAATAAGAAGGCAAATGTATGCAATAAGTAAAATGCACAGAATCATAATCAAGTGGGATTTCAACTACCCCCAAGTAAACTGGCAGGGAGGGGGAGTGAAAGGGGAGAAGGGGATAGAGTTTTTGCAGTGTGTACAAGCCTCCTCTCTGACCCAATATGTAAGAGGCCCAACAAGGGAGGAAGCACTTTCAGTCCTAATAATGGGAAATGAATCAGAGCAGATAAAAGGATTAACTGTGTGAGAACATTTAGGGAGTAGTGATCACAATATAATAATTTCAAGATAATAATTGAAAGAGATATAGATAGGTGAAAGTGATACATTAGAAAAAAGAAACTATGAGGGAATAAATGAGATGACAAAAGGGCTTAGGAAAGAGGTTAAAAAGACAATTAGGAAGGCAAAGAGGAAATATGAAATCAAAATATCAAGGAATATAAAAAGAAATAGCATTCTATAGACAAAGAAATATCAAAAGGAGAATTGAGAAAAAAGCCAACTATAAGTGAATGAGGATGGAACTAAGGAAGGTAAACTGGAGAAAACTATTGACAAAGAAGTAGAACAACAGTGAGCAATATTTAAAAGGGAGCTCAATAGAGTTCAGGAGAAATATATTCCACTAAAAATAAGAACAAACTAGTCAAGATTGAGATGCCATGGAAAAATAAAGAGATGAGGGTAAAAGTGAATCTAAAATAAAAGGTGACGTAAGAAAACTACTCGGCACTTGGTCTAAGCGTTAAACAAAGCTTTAATCAACTGTTTTTCAACATGGAGATCTAGTTGTGTCCTTCTCTGGTTCCTGTTGAGCAATGTCCGAAGCAAGCTGGGCCCATGCCCGAGTATTTATACTCTCCCTGGACAGCGCCACCAGCAGGCCGCCCAGTATTACTTCATACATGAATGACAAGATTCATTTCAAAAGACATAAGCAAAAGACATAAACCATAAAGGAGAGGATGACAAAAGAGAATATGATGAGCTACGGAAAGAGATTAAAAAAACAATTAGGCAAGGAGAAAATCTGAACTAAAAATATAAAAAAATATAAAAAGAATATATAATCATTATAGATTCATCTTCTTTTGGAATAGAAGTTAAAATGTTGCCACTGTCTGCTAACATACGATTTAAAAATAAATGTAGCTGGATTATGACCTAGTATTTCTCTTTTAAGGGTCTTTAACACTCATTTAAGGATGATTTTGGTGCCAGTTTGTCTCATACAGATTAACCTTCACGCTCTATAAAGGCCTTTAATAATGGATTCTCGAAGGTCACTGCAGCTCAAAAGAATAGGCCAACCTGACTAGTAAATACCAATTAGACTCACTAATCTATGTTGTGAAAACTGCAGAAATCGTCTCTAAAGCTTTCAGGACTACAGTGACAGCTCAGTACCAAATAAAAAACCCAACAAGGTGTAGTTTCATTTTTTTTATTCCATAATTTCTGTGATTAAAGTGGTCTATGGCTCAATTCTCAGATTTAACTTTGCAAAATTTATTATTGGAGAATGATTTTAAATCATTTTTACTTTACAAGCTGGCACCACATTATTTTTGTGCATGTGTCTTACTTTCCAAACATACATTTGGAGGATCACAAGGAGCTGATGACTTTATGGATTCAGGGTAAGAATGCATTGAAATCAGCTATTTTCAGCTCCTTGCAAACTCTAGAATCAGCTGCAGTGCAATATATCCCACAAAGCTGCTGAAACCTGTAAGTTTCCATGACCCTCTGGATCATTTGTAAGATTGTAAGCAAGATCAAGAGTCCCACATGGTATGTTGCCTACCTGGTACCAGGGTGAGGGACGTCTCAAACCGGCTTGAAAGGATATTGGAGAGGGAGGGGGAGGATCCAGTTGTTGTGGTCCATGTTGGGACCAACAACATAGGGAAGAGTAGGTAAGAAGTCCTGTTTGGGGAGTACCAGGAACTAGGAACTAAATTAAAGAATAGAACCTCAAGGGTTATCTCTGGATTATTACCTGAGCCATGTGCAAATTAGCATAATGCTAAGCAGATTAGGGAGGTGAACGCGTGGCTGAAGGAGTGGTGTGGGAAAGAGGGGTTCCATTTCCTGGGGCAGTGGCACCAGTATTGGGACAGGAAGAATCTGTACCGTTGGGACGGGCTCCACCTGAACCAGTCTGGGACCAGGGTCTTAGCGGAAAGGATAAATAGGGTGGTCACAAGGACTTTAAACTAGTAAATGCGGGGGAGGGCTCAGGGGGAAATTGCAGTACAAATAATAGTTCAAAAACAAACAAAAGGGAAGCGAGTAGAGGAACAGTCAGAAATTGTGCTTTAGGCACTACAGGTAAAGGGAAAACTAAAAGACATAAAAGTGATTAAACCAGGAGACAGAAATACGAAACATGTGAGTAAAACATTAGAGCTGAAGGACAGGCTAGGGTGTGTGGCCCAAATAAGTGTTCTTTATACAAACGCACAGAGTATAAGGAATAAATTGAATGAACTGCAGGCATGATTTCAAATTGGACAGTATGACATGGTAGCCATTACTGAGACATGGCTGCAAGACAGTCTGGACTGGGAACTAAATATACCAGGTTGTAAGGTCTGCAGGAAAGATAGGGAAAATGGTAGAGGAGTAGAAGTAGCCTTAGTGATTAAGGATAAAATCACATCAATGATAAGAGAAGATATAATGAGAGCTAAGCAGACAGTGGAGACTATATGGATAGGATTAAGAAATAGGAAAGGATCTAAGATTGTAGTGGGACAGTTGTGTATAAGCGCCCTGGTAGCAGCTCAGAAGTGCTAGATTGTATAAATGCAGAGATTAGATAAGCATGTAGTAAAGGCAGAGTGGTTTTAATGGGGGATTTTAACTTTCATATAGATTTGGATAAGCATACTAGCACCTGTCAGAAAGGTAGTGAATTTCTTGAGTGTGTCCAGGATAATTTTCTATAACAATGGGCTGGATTTTGTCTTGGGGTCGGGTTGGGGTCGTGTTACCCGCATTTCGTGTTGCCCCCCCAACTCCAGATTAATGTGGATGAATGATGCGATTTTAACTTAATTGGCCAATTGAGTTCCAACATGTGGGAACCCATGGCCAATGAGTTATTCCAGTCTGAAAGTCGCCTCCGATGACGTCATCATTGCTGCTGCATTTAAGGTCTGCAATAAGCCTTGCTTCCTCTGCAGGCTGCCAAGCTTTTGGACCTCTAATCTAAAAACCTGCAGCAGGAATGGCCAGCCAACGGCCCAGGGCTGCTCCCAGGTTCCATGACATTTCCCTTCAGGCTTTGGTGGATGGAGCAAAAGCCAACAGGGAGGTGCTCTTCCTCTCCTCAGGGAGGAAGAAGCCTCCCCAGCAGACAAAGGCTGTGTGGGTCCAGATCGCCCAGGAGGTCACCTCTTTATCATTCACATGCAGAACCTGGATCCAGTGCAGGAAGAGGTTTCATGACCTTCTACGTACTGCTAAAGTGAGTATGACTTTCCCTTCACCCTCAATCTGATCCCCATTGCCTCTCCTCACCAGCACTCAGCTTTAGCAACCTCTTCCTCCATATCCCACTTGGCACTGACATCCATGCACCCTTACCCATTCCCTCTCCCTCTATGGTCACATTCACCTTACTATTCGACTATGCAGCCCTCACACTACCTATCACTGTCATGCATTGAAAACAACTTACAACACACAGGGAGGGCCCTTAGTCTCGCCACCTCAATCCATCTTTGTCTCCTTCTAAGCATCTATGCTATGGATTCTCTACACTCACTCCTTCAATCTCACTCAAACTCCACTTGTCTCCCTCATTGCAGGAAAAAAGAGCTCACAATAAAAGGGAAAGAGCCAGGACAGGAGGAGGGCCACCCTCATTAGCTCAGCTGACCCCCTGGGAGGATGCGGTCCTGGAGATCGTGGGCGTAGAGGAGGAAACGCAAGTGGGGGACGAACAGACGGGTGCATCAGAGCAAGCTGGTGACTGAATAGTGTTCCATCTCTCTCATTGACATTGCATGAGTCGCTGATAATGAATCTGAAGCTCTAACAGATGGATTTATGATCATCTGCAATATGCAATGTGCATGTAACCTTGGCATCACATCTCTGACTCTTTCCTTTACTCCCCCACAGGACCATCGCAAGCACCCATCCCCACTAGCCAGGAGGAAGAGCCTGAGCAGACAGACTCCTCAGAGGAAGCTGCAACCTCTGAGGGCGCAGCGTCAGCAGAACTCAGCGCACCCAGCACCAGCGCAGACACTCACACCTCGGTGTGACACTCGGGAGTGAGCATCAGCAGATGGTGGAGACAGGGACAGCAGTGGAGAGTCCTAGTCGGAGGGCGCAGGACTCTCCTAGCTCGGCTCAGCTGCATGTCGACCCTCTGCCTCTGGGTCCATCCATAAGATTAGCGGTGCTGGGATTCCAGGAACAGATGCAGGAGTCTCTGACAGGTTTTGTCTCCAGGGTCGCTGCGAGTGTGGAGCGAATGGAGGAGTCCATAGCGAACGTCAGCAGAGCCTTTGTGGAGTCATTGGCGCATGAACGCATCACCACGGAAAGGATGGCAACCTCCGTGGAAAGGATGGCTACAGTAGATGAGAGGATGGCTACGGCTATGGAGGAGATAAGTCGCCAGAGTGCAGAAAACATTGTCATTGTTCAGAATAGACTGGCATCTCTTGAGGAGCGATGGTCATCTATTGAACAGAGAAACTAGACCTTCATGGAAGTCCTTCTGAGTAGGACTTCCAGTGCAGATACGGGTCCCCATGGCCCCCCCTGATGTGCAGCAAGGTGCTCTCAAGCCACTTGCAAGCGCTGAGGTGGACCTGACCCATGAGAGGGATGTTGGTGGCACACAACAAGGAGGTGGGGGCTCCTCTCCAAGCGCTCACACTTCCATGCCACTGACAGGTCCTCGGTCAGAGCCCCACCAGAGTCCGCACCCAAGTGAGATCGGCGTCTCAACCCCTGCCCAGCCGCAGGAGCAGCAGACTGTTGCCGAGCCCTCTCAGGTTCGCAACCCCAGAGGACGTCCGCCAAAGGAGTCGAGACAGGAGCAGCAACAAAGTGAGCAGGGGGCTTTCACCTCTGCTGAAGCCACAGGGGAAGCACCACGTAGGAGCATGCGTAAGAGAAAGAAACTGCACAAATAGTCACAAGGGTAGTCACTTGGGTGAATTTTGATGTGTATTGTGAAAAAGCCATCAGGTGTAAAGTTTAAATAAAAACTCTGATGGCTACAGCTGCAGTTGTGGCGTCTGTCATTTCGCTAATGGGACTTCCACAATGAGGCCTTAGGATAACTTGCAATTGTCAGTATGGTGGTCACATTGTTAGGGATCTGCTGGGTCTGGGCCATTGTCATAGCTCTGGTAAGAAGCTGTGAGGCAAAAGAGCTTTCTTGTCTAGACTAAGCAAATCTGGCCAAGATGAGTGCGTTCCTTGCATTCCGGGCAGCTATGGTCTCGCGTAATGCTGCCGCTGGTTGAGGGGCCTCTGCAAGTTGTTTTTTCTCTCTCCTCCTCCTCCTCCTCATCTGAGGAGGATATGTGAGGAGCCACTTGGTCCTCCGGCATCTGTAAGCCACGACGCTGTGCCATGTTGTGAAGTGCACAGCAAACCACGACGATTCTGGAGACCCTGGCTGCTGAGTATTGCAGGGCTCCACCTGATCTATCCAGGCATCTGAAACGCATCTTCAGCATACCGATGGTTTGCTCGATTATGGCTCTGGTGGAAATGTGGCTGGAGTTGTAGCTCTCCTCAGCTGCGTTGGATGGGCTCCTCAATGGCGTAATTAGCCACGACTTCAGGGAATAGCCTTGTCTCCAAGTAGCCATCCGTGAAGTTGGTCTAGCGGACTGAATAGTGGAGGCACACTAGACTGGCGCAGTATGAAGGAGTCATGGCAACTGCCAGGGTACTTGGCACAAACATGCAGAACTTCCTTGTTGTGGTCACACACCAGCTGAACGTTGAGGGAGTGGAAGCCCTTGCGGTTGACAAAAATACCTGGATTGCGATGGGGTGCCTTAAGGGCCACATGTGTGCAGTCAACAACACCCTGTACCCTTGGAAAGCCTGCCAGATTAGCTAATCCAACCGCACGCGTCGTGACACTTGCTCGATCCTTGGTGAAATGGATGTGATTGTGCGCGATGGCAAAGAGGGCATCGGTTACCTGCGTGATGCAGGTGTGTGCGGCCGCCTGGGAGATGCTGCTGATGTCTGCTGCTGATCCCTGGAATGAGCCTGAGGCAAAAAAGTTGAGTGCGGTGGTGACTTTGACGGCCACTGGTAAGGGGCGTCCACCTGGTCCTCTGGGCTCCAGGTCTTGTTGCAGCATTGCGCAGATGTCACCCACTACCTCTCGCGAAAGTCGGAGCCGCCTTTGGCACTGCTGCTCAGACATGTTGAGGTAGCTGACCCTGTGTCTGTAGACCCTGTTTGAGGGGTATCTCCTGCGCCGACGGCCTTCCATGCGCTGGCCCCTTCTGTCCTGTGCAGCTTCAGGTGGGTGAGCAGCAGCTTGGCACTCCTGCTGTTGCTACTGCTGTTGGTGCTGCTGTTGTTCATGGTTCTGCTGGTGCCGCGGCTGTTGTTCGTCCTCATCGGATATCCAGGAGGGAAGGAAATAAATGGCTCCCATGCCTCTGGTATATGTCTCAGTTGAGGAAGCCCTCAATGAGGGTGGCGAGAGGGGGTTCCCAGTAGGTCACACTGCAGATGGGTGTCAGGCTCCAAACTTCCAGAGCTGTGGTTATGCCTTCTAAAAGTTCCCCCAGACCTGTGACAACAAAGTCCTGCCACCTGCAATTGATGGCTGATCAAATCTCCTATTTAAATGTTGAGCTGCAGCTGAGAGTCAGCAATCCACTTGTGCTCCCGCCAGGTTTCACTGGAGTGTTTCCCATCAGGCGTGCTTCACGTGGGAAAAGGGTTAAACTACCTAAAATGCTTCAAAATGGCATTACTGAGCCACTTTAGGGATTGTTAAGGGCTTTAATGGCCTCTCCCGCCTCTTGGAGGTGGGACGGAGTCGGGAACCCCGTGACCGATTTTGTCAAAATTGCGTGGAGGCGTGTTGGAGGCGGGATGGGGTCGGGACCCCCGAATCTGCTACTTTAACCCCCGACACGCCTCCAAACCCGACTCCACGGGTCATTCAAAATCCAGCCCAATATGTCGAGAACCAACAAGGGGGCAGGCCATATTAGATTTAATAATGAGTAGTGAGCCAGATTTAGTTAACAGTCCAACGGTGCACAAACATTCATCTAATAGCGATCATAACATGATCGAGTTCAACATAATGTTTGAAAGGGAGAAACGCGAAACAGCTACTAAGGTTCTAGATTTAGGTAAGGCCGACTTCAACAGAATGAGACAGAGACTGTCCACAGTAAACTGAGCTAATCTGTTAATGGGTAAAACAACAGAGTTTCAGTGGGAGGTGTTCAAAAAAGAATTTAATGTGATACAAAACCAGTTTATACCCCTGAGGGGAAAGAGCTCTACTTGCCAAAAAAAAAGCCATGGATAACTAAAGAGGTAAGAGACAGCATAAAACTAAAGCAAAAAGCATACAAAAATACAAAAAAAGCACAGATCCGGGTGAATGGGAAAGATACAAAGAATAGCAAAGGGTCACAAAACAGATAGTAAGAGCTACAAAAAGGGAGTATGAAAAGAAACTTGCAAGGGATATCAAAATCAACACAAAGAAATTTTACAATTATATTAGGAAAAAGAGGGTGGTCATGAGCAATGTTGGCCCCTTGAAAGCTGATAATAGTGATATTGTCAATGATAACAAAGAAATGGCAGACATGTTGAACAATTACTTTGCGTCAGTATTTACAGTAGAGGAAGAGGATAGCATACCGGAAACTCCAAGGGAACTAATATTGAATCAGGGACAGGGACTCAATAAAATTAACGTACACAAAATAGCAGTAATGAGGAAAATAATGGCACTAAAGAGTGACAAATCCCCAGGACCAGATGGTTTCCATCCCAGGGTTTTAAAGGAAGTAGGTGAGCACATTGCAGATGCCCTAACCATAATCTTCCAAAGTTCCTTCGATTCAGGAACCATCCCTTTAGATTGGAATATTGCACATGTCACTTCGCTAATTAAGAATGGCAAGAGTGGGAAACCAGGGAATTATAGATCAGTTAGCCTAACATCTGTTGTCAGGAAATTACTGGAGTCTATAATTAAGGATAGAGTGACTGAACAACTTGGAAATTTTCAGCTGATCAGAGAGAGCCAGCATGGATTTGTGAAGGGTAGGTCATGCCTGATGAACCTGATTGAATTTTTTGAAGAGGTAACTAAAGTAGTGGACGGGGGAATGTCTGGATGTTATTTATATGGACTTCCAGAAGGCATTTGATAAAGTCCGTCATAAGAGACTGTTAACTAAGGTTGAAGCCCATGGAATTGAAGGCAAATTATTGACCTGGTTAGGAAATTGGCTGAGCAGCAGGAGACAGAGTAGGGATAATGGGTAGATACTCTAATTGGCAGGATGTGACTAGTGGTGTCCCGCAAGGATCTGTGTTGGGGCCTCAACTATTCACAGTATTTATTAACAACTTAGATAATGGCAGAGAAAGCCACATATCCAAATTTGCCGATGACACAAAGATAGGCAGCATTGTAGGCAGTGTAGATGAGGGTATAAATTTACCAAGAGATACTGATAGATTAAGTGAATGGGCAAAACTGTGGCAAATGGATTTCAATGTAAGCAAATGTGATGTCATCCACTTTGGACCTAAAAAGGATAGAACAGAATACTTTCTAAATGGTAAAAAGCTAAAAATAGTGGAGGTCCAGGTACATAGATCATTAAAATGTCAAGAACAGGTACAGAAAATAATCAAAAAGGCTAATGGAATGCTAGCCTTTATATCTAGAGGACTGGAATACAAGGGAGTAGAAGTTATGCTGCAGCTATACAAAGCCTGGTTAGACCACACCTGGAGTACTGTGAGCAGTTCTGGGCGCCACACCTTAGGAAGGATATATTGGTCTTGGAGGGAGTGCAACGTAGGTTTACCAGAATGATACCCAGAATCCAAGGGTTAAATTATGAGGAGCGATTACACAGATTAGGGTTGTATTCCCTAGAATTTAGAAGGTTGATTTGATCGAAGTTTTCAAGATATTAAGGGGAACAGAGGGTAGATAGAGAGCAACTATTTCTGCTGGTTGGAGAGTCTAGGACTAGGGGGCATAGACTAAAAATTAGAGCCAAACCTTTCAGGAGTGAAATTAGTAAAAACTTCTACACGCAAAGGGTGGTAGAAGTTTGGAACTCTCTTCTGCAAATGGCAATTGGTGCTAGATAATTTTAAATCTGAGATTCATAGATTTTAGTTAACCAAAGGTATTAAGTGATATGGGCCAAAGGCTGATATATGGAGTTAGGTCGCAGATAAGCCACGGTCTCACTAAATGGTGGAACAAGCTCGAGGGGCTAAATGGTCTACTCCTGTTCCTATGTTCCTATGATCCTGGTCATTATTCATGTGTAGGCCTCAACAGTGAGGGTCATAGGCTATTTGATTCTGACAGGCATCACAGCTAAACCTGATCCTGCTCTAACCCAACATCCACACATGCACACTTCACTGCCCAAATTACTAGACTGACATCAGGAGCAGGTGGCTTGACTGGGTTTTCCCTCTCCCTAGCCCAGGACTTTGAGCCCAACTGTCGCCACCTGCCAACCCTGACCTGAGATCAAATAACTCAATGCAAACCATGAGTCAAACCTATGACCTGGTGATGATGGCCGCGATTTTATTAATGGTGGCGAGTTGAGGGTGGGCCCGCTGCTTGGCAGCTTTCTGCCTTAACTACCTGTCCCATCGGTTCCAGTCGGGTCAGTTTGGGAGCAGCTGACCTGACACTCACTAAAATCAGGTGAAGGCGGGATGGAGGCAGGTTGGGTGCCTGACGCCGTTTTTTCCGATTTTTGTTGCCGACCCGCCTCCAAACCCGCCTCCTCAGGGCTATTAAAATTGAGCCCAATATATCACTTCAAATTGGGTCACATTTAAAATGTATCTTAAAAGAACATTTTAAATAATTAGCTTACTTTTAATTAATACAAAAAATTATGGGGAAATGCTGATTTAAACACAAATTGTTTTAAAATTCAATTTTACTTTATTCTGAATTAATTATTAGTCATCACAAGCTATTTGTTTACAATAAAGAATAAAGTTAAAGTACACCCATAAGATTTACAAGGCCCAACAGCACATAGCTGCACCATGGTACACGACTGAGAGTCTGCTTTTCAGAAATCCTGCGGCAGTCCAAAGGTTTATTTTTAAACCAATCTTCGCCACTTCTTGATTTACCTGAACTATAAACCCACAGTGTTTGTAAGTTTTAGAACCAAATCATGACCTTTATAATCCATTATTCCTGTTATTCAGTTGTTCAGTAGCAACCTAATCACTGACCAATAGTGGCCAGACTTCCTCCCTGCCCAGAACCACCCAAAACTCCCAACAATGAGAAGAGAGCTCAGACACAATACTTCCCTGCACTCTTTTAAAGCAGTCTGCTTCACACTAGAACAGGGAAGCTCTGAACCATAATATAAAGGGCTCTTGATATTTTTGACATTTCCAGAAATCTACAAACCTCTCCTCCTGCCAAACCAGACTATAATTTAGCCCAATGGATTTCTGGTTTAATGTTCACACATAATATCTGACCCATCACATTTAAGCTCTCACACCACACCACTATTTTTGTGTATTTTGATGAGATTATGCATAATTATCATAAATCCATAAATATAAACCTTAATGATCATATATCAGTTTATAAATGTTGACTTTAAGATATTTGGTGAAATATTTCAGTAGTTTTTCATCTTCGTTATTGCTGTCATTCATGTGAAGGTCTTGCTGTCCTTCACTTCTCCAGCCAGCAGCAGTGCCTTTGCAGTGAGTCCTTAACACTCGAGTTGTGCCAAATACATCTCCTGAGAGCTTCTGACTCAGCGTTGGTCCATGCCTCCTGACAAAATGACTAGGCTTAAACTTTGAGTTTATTTTTGCAGTATATAGACATCTGATTAGCCCCTCCCTTCCCAAGTCCAAGGAAGTGAAACACATTAAGCTTCCATTAGTGCATAATGATTTTACTTTTTTTAATAATTACAGGGTAGGTCATGTCTAACTAATCTAGTTGAATTTTTTGAGGAGGTCAAGAGCATGGTGAATAAGAGAGTGTCTATGGATGTTGTCTTATATGAATTTCCAGAGGGCATTTGATAAAGTTCTTCACAAGCGATTGTTAGCAAAAATAAAAGTGTAAGGAATTGTAGCAACCTTGTGACATTGGTTGGTAATTGGTTGTGAGGTAGGGATGAAATTAGTGTTGTTTGATTGGCGGGATGTGACAAGTGGTGGAGCCTTAGCTTTTCACCATATATGTTAATGATTTTGATGAAGGAATAGAAAGTTGCTGAGAGAATCCAGAACAAGGGTGCATAATCTTAAAACTAGAGCTGGGCCATTTAGGAGTGAAATCAGGAAGCACTTTTTCCGCACAAAGGAAATTTGGAGCTCTTTTTCCCCCAAAAGGCTGTGAATGCTGGGTCAATTGCAATTTTCAAGACTGGGACCAATAGATTTTTGTTAGTTAAGGAATCAAGGGATATGGTGTAATGGCGGATAAATTGAGTTAGGTACAGATCAACCATGATCTAATTGAATGGTGGAACAGGCTCGGAGGGCTGAATGGCCTATTCCTGTTCCTATGTTCCCAGGCTTCAGTCTATGATGCTCTATTTTGGCTGTTTTTGAAGTGCACAAAAAGAGACTGGAAGGAGTTTGCTATCTAATTTTGCCTCCTTCTCTGTGAAAAAGCATTTGCTCAGCACGTCCCTACAGCAGTGCAGCTAAATTGGGAATTTAGCAGTGTGGGACAATCATATAAACATACCCAAGAGCCTCTGTATCACCACATGTTGAGGCACTCCATTGTCTTTATTCTATAGAGCTGAATGACTTGATGGATGAAGGCGATTTGAAACTATCATTAAATTAAATTAAATATGCATTGTGTTCTGTGCCATAACTCAATGCCACTGTAGATTAACTTAGTTGAATTTTTTTTCCAAATCTGCAGGTACAAAAATTGCGAAATGTTCTTTGTATTTTCTATAAAAGAAAAAAAACTACAAATGCTGAAAGTCTGAAACAAAAACAAAATGCTGGAAATACACAGCAGGTTCATCAGCATTTGTGAAGAGAAAAGGCAAGTTGTACCGAAGAAAGGTCTTAAATCAAAAACGTTAATCCGTCCTTTCTCCTTACAGATGCTGACGGGCGTGCAAAGTATTTACAGCATTCTTTTGATTTTGTTTGTATTTTCTGTCAATATTTTTTTGGATGGCGTGATTACTGACATTTGTATTTTTAGGCAGTTTATTTTGATGAATGGAAACAGGGAAAGAACCCTCTGAGCAGGCTTTGCCATACTTGCCACCTTGTGAAGCCTCTCCGTTCCAAGCATTGCCATGTAACTAACCGCTGTGTGGAGTACTTCGACCATTATTGTCCTTACATCTATAATGATGTAGGATACAGAAACCGGTACAGTGATGTTAATTTCGATCATACTTTTGAAATTTCAGCACTATTGTATGTGTATATCGTTTTATAAGTGTAAGATGTAATGAATAAGTTAGGTTATTCATAATTTTTGGTTTACTTTTTTTTTAAATGGGTCTGAATGCAAAACAGAACTCTCCTCTTCCTACCCTTCGCGCCTTCCTTCTGCTCCCTGCTCCATATCTCTCCCTCTCTCCCCTCCATCCCCTTTCTTTCTTGTTCACAACCTCCCTTTTCCACTTTGGTGCTCCTCCGGGTTCCACAAAATCCCGAGATCGCACCCCTCCCCCTGGACCGGCTGCCCGGGGTGCTCGATTTCCGCCCGCCAGCCTGATGCTGGCTGACGAGACCCAGCCCTCGCGGGGCCTGCCATCGGCACTATCAGGCAGTCAGCCAGTGCGCTTTGCCAGTCAGCCACCCAATAGTTAAAATCTACCCCAAAATCTTGGGATTCAGAGGATAATGAAGTCCTGAAGCTTTGCTCTCACAGTGCATGACATCTGCCTGATCGTTCCATAGAAAGCTTACACTAAGACAGGAGAGCAAGTCGTGGGAGTAAAAAGAGCACTTTGATGACCATGTGATGAATAAACCAGCTCAAAAATAAACATTTGATCCAAGGACGCAGTCTTTGAACCTCAGACTTCAGACTCTTTCATCTGGTGAACATGACTGAATTTTTAAAATATTTTTATTTTGGCAATAAATAGCTATCGAGTTAATAGTAGTTAATTTTGATGGAATATCCAATAAGTTCAACTTACTAATTAACCTATATTAAATACATTTCGGAGCCCCCTTGTAGTTTATTTATAGAAGTGCTTTCTTTTTGGATATAATTTTTTTTAATCTTCAATTGAAAAAAATCCAAAAAGACAGTGCAAAATTTTGCTAGTAAACTTTGTACTAATCATCTGCAATACTGTGTACAGTTCTGGTCTCCATTTTACAAAAAGGATATAGATGCACTGAAGAAAGTGCAAAAAAAGATTTACAAGGATGATACCAGAACTGAGAGGGTATAACTATCGGATAGACTGAACAAACTGGGGCTCCTTTACATAGAATTTAAAGCACAGAAACCGGTCAATGTCGGTGTTTATGCTCCACACGAGCCTCCTCCCACCCTACTTCATCTAAATCTATCAGCATTCTATTCCTTTCTCTCTCATGTACTTATCCAGCTTCCCGTTAATTGCATCTATGCTATTCGCCTCAACTACAACATGTTGTAGCAAGTTCCACATTCTAACAACTCCCTGGGTAAAATGTTTCTCCTGAAGTCTCCTCTTTTCTATAGAAAAGAAGTTAATTTTGAGGGGATGAGAAAGGAACTTGGGAAGATAAACCGAAAAAAATAATGACAAGCTAAGAGATAGAACAGCAGTGGGAAATATTTTAAAAGGTGATCAGTAAAGTTCAGGAGACATATATTCTGCTAAAAAACAAGAACAAACTATTCATAATGAAACATCATGGATGCCTAAAGAGATAAGGGCAAAATTGAAACTAAGAAAAATGCATACACTAAGTACAGAGACAATAAAGGAGAGGATGACAAAAGGGAATATGAAGAGGTTAGGAAAGAAGTCTAAAAAATAATAAAATTATCAAGGAATATAAAAAGAAATAGTAAAGTATTCTACAGACACATAAATAACAAAAGGAAAACCAGGATAGTGATCGGACCACTAAGATAAACTCACAGGAAATGACACAGAAATGGCAGAAATATTGAATAATTACTTTGCCTCAGTTTTTACCAGGGAGACCAACAAAGTGAACATGACATTAGAAGAAGTGATCAAAAAAGGTATCAAATATTTAAGATAGAAAGGGGGGAGATTATTGATGAACTAGTCAAACTTAGAGAGGATAAAACCCCTGGTCCGGATATATTATATCCACGCATACTAAAAGAAACTAGGGAAGAGATATCAAAGGCACTGTTTTATATATATATATAAAAAATATAATTAAAAAGGGAATAGTGCCAGAGGACTGACAGACAGCTGATGTTATTCCTATATTTAAAAAGGGAGATAGAACAAGTCCAGCTAACTATAGACCAGTTAGCTCAACATCGGTGCTAGAAATGAAAATGAAATATTTACGCAAAGATAAAATAGAAAAACATCTAGAAACTGAAAATATAATAAAGAACAGTCAGCACGATTTTAAGTCAGCAGAGACCAACCTTACTGAATTCTTTGAAGAAGTAACAGAAAGAGTAGATAAGGATAATGCAGTAGATGTAATATAATTGGATTTTCAAAAGGCCTTCGATAAGTTACTGCACAGTAGATTCATGACTAAGTTCAGAGCATGTGGAGTCAAGGGACAAGTAGCAGAATGGATAGCTAACTGGCTACAAAACAGAAAACAGAGAGTAGGGGTTAAAGGTAGTTACTCAGACTGGCAGAAGGTGGGAAGTGGTTCCACAAGGATCAGTGCTGGCACAACTGCTGTTAAGTATTTACATAAACAATTTGGACTTGTGAATCAGAAGTACAATTTCAAAATTAGCAGATAACACCAAATTGAGGAATATAGTTAACAGCGAGGAAGACTGCGACAAAATATGAGAAGTCGTTAATAAACTTGCAGAATGGGCGTATAAATGGCAAATTAATTTCAATATAGATAAGTGTGAGGTGGTGCATTTTGGTGGGAGGAATAATGAGGCCACATACACCTTGGAAAATAAGAGTCTAAATAGGGTAGAGGGGCAAAGGGATCTAGGGTTACAGATTCACAAATCATTAAAAGTAGCAAATCAGGTTAACAAGTCCATAAAAAATGCAAACAAAGCACTGAGGTTCATTTCTAGAGGAATAGAATTGAAAAGCAGAGAAGTTATGTTAAATTTATATAGAACCTTGGTTAGACCACACTTAGAGTACTGTGAGCAGTTCTGATCTCCATATTATAAAACAAATATAGAGGCACTAGAGAAGGTGAAAAAAAGATTTACGAGGATGATACCAGAACTGATAGGTTATAATTATCAGGAAAGATTGAACAGGCTGGGGCTCTTTTCTCTAGCAAAGAGAAGGCTGAGGGGTGACCTAATAGAGGTCTTTAAAATTATGATAGAGTAGACATAGAGAAGATGTTTTGACTAGTGAGGAGGCCAAAACTAGGGGTCATCAATATAAGATAGTAAGTAATAAATCCAGTAAGGAATTCAGGAGAAACTTCTTTACTCAGAGAGATGTGAGAATGTGGAACTCACTACCACATGGAGGTTGAGGCAAATTGCATAGATGTCTTTAAGTGGAAGCTAGAAAAGTACATGAGGTAGAAAAGAATAGAAGGATATGTTGAAAGGGTAAGATGAAGGAAGGTGGGAGGAGGCTCGTGTGGAGCATAAACATCAGTATAGACCTATTGGGTCGACTGGCCTGTTTCTGTGCTATAAAATTCTATATGCAACAACCCATTTCATTGAGTTGTTTATAGGAACAAATACAAGTTTCCCCACAGTTCTGACCTCTTGTTGTATTGGGTAGTTTAAGGTAAATGCAGGTGTCCTGGTAGAATTTAGATAGAATGGCCCAAAAATTGCAGTTGGCGGCGTAGCTACGGAGTACGCCGCGACCTCCGAAAAGAATATGAACTTACCTTGTGCGAGGCCCCACACTACTCTTCAACGCTGCAGAGTTGTGGGCAGTGTATTACATCAGAAAGACCAGGAGCGCAGTGTACAGCCTGTGCGTAAGGGAAGACGCGCCCACAAAATCTGTCAAAACTAAGCCACGCCCACAGAAATTTCTTTCAATCTCTTTCATTGAAATTCCACTTTAAAAACTTTTAACAACTTTTAAAAACTTTTAAATAATTTTTTTAAAAATGTAAAACTTTTAATTAAACTGGTACTTGGACTTATTTAATATATCAGCATTTTGTTAAAATGATGTAACAAAATACCAACAATAATTTGGCATCTGTTTTCCACTTGAAAGTTAAAAAAGATGAAAGGAAAGATTCTCGTCCTTTGACCATCATGGGGTAATAATGAGTTAAGTATTTATTAAAGTGAAATAAATCGTTTAGCTGTTCAACTTTCTATTGAGGTTAAAACAGTTTCTATCACTTAGGAGGTGTATTAAACGTTACATTACTTACATTTCATACTCAGAAACATGTTCCTTTTCTTCTTTGCACTAAGGAGCTTTGTAGAGCTTTGTAGTGTGTTTTGCTAGCCCAAAGAATGACCTGTGCTGCACTTTAAACATCCCGGCTTTTTAAATTAAGGATGTGTTTGGTGTATTTTATGTAAATCAGGTAAGTTTTTTATTCTTTTCAGGCTAGTATTTAATATCCTGTCAAAGGTACATTAGTGAGAAAAGATAATAAAATATAACAATAACTTTATGACAGATTGCGATTCAACAGCACTAAAATGCATTGGCAATGATCCTTTCGATTTACTATACACCAGGCACGTAGCACACCAGCTGTGGGGCAGCTTTAAATGTATTATATAAAATAATTAAATAATAAAATAGTTTTATTTCGTACATCTGGAGGATACATCTGTGCTGAATGCCCAGTTCTTGATCATATAATTGGAGTGCAGAAAACATTGATAATTTAAAATATTAATTGTCATATTTTATATTTTTGATGTTTCTAAATGCTGCCACTAGGTACATGTATTTTATTGTGAAGCGATACCAGAACGGTTAACAATCCTTTCAGATGCACTGTGAAATCGGTGGAGAGACCACATAGAGCCTATCCTCTCTGCTGCAAAAAAAAACCCTTTAATTCTTAGGATATGTTAAGCCGTACGTGTTCAGCACAGGTAGTTTGTTTCTGTGGGTGGTTTTCTGGTAACAGTATCATTTCAACTTTATTTAAAATTACTGAACAATTTGAAGATTTTGCATGTTTTCGGGTAAAAGTTGTATTGCTTACAACTATATCCACTGCTTGCTCTCAATGTTCAATACTGAGAAGTCGCACAACACCAGGTTATAGTCCAACAGTTTTATTTGAAATTACGAGCTTTCGGAGCGCTGCTCCTTCGTCAGGTAAAGTGAGGGAATACAAATCAGATACAAAGCATATATAGACAGAGAACAATGTGTTTCTGACTGCCCTCCATCACACCACCTCGGCAGAGATACAATCAGTCAGGAAGGCATTACATCAAAGACACAGCAAAATACAGCCCTCTCCATTATTAATGTGCAACTTGTGGCAAGGAAGAGATACCCCATGAATTGTGAATCGACACAAGTTGCTGGACGATTTGCATCGTTCCACCACTAGCCTCACAAAAACGGCAGCTCACCCTCAACCTCCTCGTGAGTTTAATGAAGGTGCTGTATTTGCACATTAATTGCCCATTAAACTCGCCACAGAAAGTTAAGTCTGGACATTAATAGCGTAAGTACCCTTTTACTGACGTGATAATTGTTAATGACTGCCCATCAAACTCTCTGGCCCAGAAAGTGAACAATTTAAACTATGGAGTCTCACTCCTTCAGGTAATACATTTTTGTCAAAGATTTTTAAAATATCAAATTTAAAATGTTTTCTTACTTTTCCTTTCTGTCTCTTTTTGCTCTCTCTTAATCCAATCTTTTTCTCCCACTCTCTTTATTTCTCTTTCTGTACCTGATTTGACATTGAATTCACCCACTCGAATTCATCCTCCTTCTCAGGCCTTCCTCTGTTTATTTTTCAATCCTTAAATCTGATTGGTTAAGGAGATATTGGTCCTGCCGTTCACTCAGGTCCCAGATGCCCTGTTGCCCTTGCCACACTGTTATCAGCTCGCACTTCCACCAACTTACAGAACAAAAAAAGTTTGAGCTGAAAGGTGCAGGAAAAAGTCTAACTAACTAACTAATCCGAATTCCAGCCCAATAATTTTGGAATGAACAGTGTTGTGATGGTCTAAAACATTGACACACCAATACAGAGCAGTGGGACCAGGGTTAATGCCAGCAATTTTCCACACTGCTAAGTTCCCCACCTCAGGTGTGCCACCATGGGGAGATGCTGAGCAGAGACTAGCTGCGTCCCCTGTGGTTGGAGGTATATGTTATATATGTGAGTCCAGGATTGAGCTCTTCTCCCATCAGCATACCCTCAACAACTGAGACTCATCCGTTGACTCAATGGGAGACTCTAACATCATGGGTACGAAGGAGAAAATGACACGGAAAAGAGAGGTTCATACTGTTTCAGTCCTGTCAGAGCAGGATGCAATAAATAAATATATTTAAAGTTCATATTCTGAATGTTACTCACAAGTTTTATTTGTGTTTATTTTTATAGGATTTATTTTTTGGGCTTCTTGGCTACAATGTGCCTTAATAGTGTGATGGGAGTCTGCTTCGCTTGGGACTGGTTTATTGCGATGGGTCGCAGCATATTCATTGGAATCGGCTTCATCTTCCTGTCTGTTATTGCGGTCACTTCAGGAATAATGACCGGCACATGTGTATGTACTGTTCCTGTCTTTCCTTTTGTTTCTTTTACCAATTCTCTCCCATTTTCATTCTCCCTCCTTTGAAATGGGATCATTCACCTTCCCGACGCACTTTCCAGCAAGGATCACAGGATTTAAAAAATGGGTTTATGTTCTATACTCTTCACAAAATAAACTCTTGGCGTGGGTCACAGAGATAATTGTAGGATCTTGAAGGTGAGACATTTCCTCACAGGCAGAGAAGGAGGAAGCATCAGAAGGAGAGTTGACTCCTGACAATCCAACACACATTATAGAGACCAGTTACAGAGGCCTGGAAGCATGTTCCTCAATTAGGAAAAGTTGCTAGTTATAGAGACAATATAAAGATGGGAGCAAAGAGGCTCGTGTGGAACCTAAACACCGGCGTAGACCACTTGGGCTGAATGGCCTGTTTCTGTGCTGTAAATTCTATGTAATTAGTATTTAATTTATTTCAAAAATTAAACGATTGAAGTCATGAGAGGGGAAATAATTTTTAAAATAATGAAACATGGTGATAGTTTATTCCTGAGCTAATGGGCCAGGCCTGGCATGAAGCATCCATGATAAATCTTGTTTATGACTATAACAGGCAAGATTGGTCAACATAATTAATAAAATTCAAATGCATTATTATTTTAATAATAGTTATTATTATGCACTTTCAATTACAGAAGCACAATGTAATTCTTCTACTTAATTGTTTTTATTTTATTTGTTTTAGAAATGCTATTATTTAGTATTATGCTAAGAGAAACGAACTGTATATCATACAGTTATATTATAAACTGTAACCTATATGGACTAAATGAATGGGATACCAGCTTTCATTTTATGCTAGCTTTGTTGCCCTCTAGTGTTTTACTGTGGTTAAAACTACTAAAGTTCATTAGAAACTCATGATTTTCAGTGAGTTTACAGGACTATGTGGTGTATCTGTTATTTAGGCATATGTCCAAAGCAGCACCTACATTTATGCTCTCATTATTTAATGGTGTAGGTCACATAGGCTGGAATTTTCACCTTAGAGTTGGGATGGATGTGTGCGGGCCGCATAGCGGGTCTCCATCCCGAAGTTTTCAACAGCGCATTTTGCACTGCGCGTTTAACTGAATTGGATCAATTAAAACAGTCATGCGGGTTTCCCGGCCAGTTAAATGGAGAGGGTCTGATGATGTCATCGATGACCCGCTTTCAGCTCGTATATTTAAAGGAGCCTTGCACACATCCCAGTTGAAGGTTGTTGGAGGAGACATACAGGTGGTTGGGAGAGGTGGCTATAGTTATATATTGAAGAGATTTGTGTGGGTGCAAGCAAGGATGGAGTCACAGCGCCAGAAGGCTGTGCCCAGGTTCTCGGATGCCTCCCTGGAAGTCCTGGTCCAGGGAGCCAGCATGCGGGGAGGTTCTATTCCTTGGTAGTAGCAGGAAGAGAGCAGCCAGTGAAAACAAGAGGGCATGGCTGGAGATCGCCCAAGAAGTGAGCAGCAGTGGTGTTGTCAGCCGCTCCTGGATACAGTGCCACAAGAGATTTAATGATCTCATGAGGTCAGGAAAGGTGAGTACAATGCCACACTCACCGACATCCTGATGTGCCTGTCACCCCAACCCCATCACTCTGCCTTCCCAAGCCTACTCCTGCACGTCACTCCTCACACCAACCTACCTTACAGCTGCACCCATCCCTCTCTGTCTATGCACCTACTCACATCCCCATCTGACTAACCACCACTGACACTCACCCTCAGCCTAATGCAATCCTACAAAGCCACAGAATGAGGCCATTTTGCAATGTCATGCCACTCCCTCATAGTCCCCCTCTACAGATGTTGGCTTTGTTACACTCATTCCATGACTCTCACTCAAAGTTCTCTTCTTTCCCTCCTTGCAGGAGAAGAGAGCGCAGAACAGGAGAGAAAGGAAGAACTGGAGGTGGCCCTCCAATATACCTAATTTGACCCCAGCAGTGGAGGATGCCCTGGCTATAAGTAGAGTGACAGAGCTGCTGGCTGTGGGAGACGGAGAGAGGGGGACCTCCCAGCAACCTGATGACAGAATTCAATATCCCACATGGCATAGCAGCCAGTGATATATCATCATGTGCATATGGTTAAACATTCTTATCATAACAGTTCTAATTCATGTCTTTACTCTCCCACAGGTCCATCAAGTGTCCCCGCCCCCCACTGTCCAGCCGGAGGAGGAAGACGACTCCTCAGAGGAAGCTCCATTCTCTGAGGGTGCACCGTCACCAGACCCATGTGCACCCAGCACCAACGCAAATACACACACCTCGGTGGGTCCTGTGCTAGATAGAGTAGTGTTGTCACCTGGTGTCTCACAGATCACAAGTGAGCAAGAGCAGATGGTGGAGACAGGGACAACAGTGGAGAGCCCTCATCGGACGCTCCAAGCTCTGCTGAGCTGGATGCAGATGCTGAACCTCAGGGGCCGTCGGCAATGAGGTTGATCTTGGAGGAGCAACAACAAATGCACAAGGCTCTGGCAGCTTTTCCAGCCGTGATGTGCGCAATTGTACAGAGAATGGAGGAGTCCATCTCCAACATGAGCAGCACCATATCATAGGCAATGGCGACGATGTACTGTTCCATGGAAAGGATGGCTACCTGCATGGAGCAGCTAATGCGCCAGTTGAACGAGAACATGCTTGCTGTGAACAACAGATTGCACACTCTTATTGACCTCATCTCTAGAAGGGATAGCAACGTAGATTTGGGCATTCATCGCCCCACTGATGTGTAGCAAAGTGCTCTCCAGCTCCTTGCTAGCAGGGATGTTCGGGTGGCCAACAAGAGGGATGATGGGAAGAGGGCCATGGAAGTGGGGGCTCTTCTCAAAGCACCCCCACTTCTCCCCCCATTGCCTCCCCCTCAGTCAGAGCTCCACATGCTGCCTCAGATCCCGATAGCCAAATCTGACCTTGCACAGTTGCAGGAGGAGCAGTCTTTGGCGGGGCCCTCATAGGCTCCAAAACCCAGAGGACGTCCGCCAAATGTGTCTAACTAGTCGCAGCAGGGAAGTGAGCAGCCTGCCTCTACCTCCGCTGAAGCCACAGGGGTTGCACCTCGTAGAAGCACTCGGAAAAAAGAGACAATCCTAGATGAACAAGGGTATGCCAAAGTCTTAGTGTTAAGTTTCAGTTCTATTTATGACGCACATAAATTTACTTTTTTGCACTACTTTCCCGTTTTGTCCATTTTTTTCCTGCTACCTGGGAAGTGGCCTTGTCACTTGGATGAATGGTGAGACATTATTTAACCTCAAGCAATGGGTGTTTGTTTGACAGGAATGGTTTGGTCATTTTAGGACTGCTTTGTGGTGTTAGTGGGGACGGGAGGAAGTTGGCACAGCATCTGGGAACCATATGGGTGCACTGGTGCAACTTAACTAAATCATGCCATTATGAGTCCATCCCGGGCCTCCCGGGCAGCAATGTGCGCTGCTGCTGGTACCATCGCCACCTCAGGTTCCTCCTCGTGTTCCACTTGTTCCTCCTCCTCCTCCTCCAAAGAGGCTGTGCACTGTGTGCCTTGCTCCTCCTGCAGCTCCAATCCTCGCTGCTACACAATGATGTGCAGTGTGCAGCATATGACAATGATTCTGGAGACCCTGGCTGTTACGTACTGAAGGGCTCCTCCAGATCTGTCAAGGCATCTCAAGCACACCTTCAGCATGCCAATTGCTTGCTCTATGACACATCTGGTGGACATGTGGCTTTCATTATAGCGCTCCTCGGCCTCATTGCTTCGCCTCCTCAAGGGTGTTATTAGCCATGTCTTCAGGACAGCCCTTGTCTCCAAGCAGCCAGCCAGTAAGTCTGTTTACATAAGTGGCTGACTTGTGAAACATGGCATCGGTCACCTGGGTGATGCATTTGTGGGCGGCCGACTGCGAGATCCTGCAAATGTCTGCTGCAGATCCCTGGAAGGAGCCTGAGGCGAAGAAGTTGAGGGCGGTGGTGACTTTGACAGCCACTGGTAAGGAGTGTCCACCAGGTCCTCTGGGCAGCAGGTCTTGTTCCAGCAAGCTACAAATGTCTGCGATGACCTGGCGCGATAGCCTGAGCCTCCTGAAGCACTGCTGCTCAGTCATGTCAAGGAAGCTCATCCTCTGCCTGTATACCCTGTGTTGGGGGTATTGCCCCCGGCACGGTGCAGCCCTGTGCTGACCCCCTCTCTCCTGTGGAACATCAGGTCGGTGAGGAGAAGGCAGCTGGTGTTGTTGCTGCTGCTGGTGTTGCTGCTGCTGGTGTTGCTGGTGTTATTGTTGCTGGGACTCATCTTGGTCCGAATCTGAGGTCCAAGGTGAAATAGCTTAAACAGCACCCATGCTGATCTGATAGATGCCAGGTAAAGTGGAGATCAGAGGCACAATCCTCCAATGTAGTGAGAGTGGCTTCCGAGGTTGCAGAAATCACCTGCAAACTCCTGAAAGCAAAATCTCTGCACAAAATGGTGTCAGCAAGGAAGCAGGTGTAAGGTGTGAGTATTTATGTTCTTTTTCCAGCTGTCACGTAATGAAGTAGCACAGTGGCTACTGAACTCCCGCCTCCCCTTCACAGGCGAGCTTCCCGAGGTCCGTGAATCCAATCGGTTAAAGTTTAAACCTCACATTAAAAAGGCTGTTAAGGGTCTCTCAATGAGCAGTTAACTACCTCAATGAGATCGCCCGCCTCTCCCGAGCGGGTCCGTGGTGTACTTCGAAACACGCCCCAGTTAAATACAGAAGTTGGCAGGATGACGGCGGTTCCTGACACACAGTCAATTTCAGCACTTTTAACTGCTGACCTGCTCCCAAACCCGCACGCTGTGCAATGTGAACATTCCAGTCATTGTATCTGCTATTCTTCACAGAATATATTTCTTACTGGATGTGATGTGATTTGAATGTGTCCTAAGAATACATATTGAAGTTATTGAGTGCAAAATGAAAAATGATCACTTTTCCATTATCATGCCTCATTCTGATGAACGCATAACCATAAAATGATACAAATAAAATCTGCACTATGTCCTTTTTCTATCTCCATTTATACAAGGGGCACAGTAATTTGAGTTGTGCATTTTTAGTCTGTCCATTTCAATCAAAAATCACTGATATAATAGGAATTAAATTCCAATAAATGATGGATATATAAAATTCTGGAGAGATAAAGTTTTATAAACTAATCAAAATTTATTTTGCACTGTAAGTACTGTTGATAAGTCATTTAATTGTCATTGTTTACAGTTCTACGTGGCTGCAGTTAACATAACAATAAACGAACAGATGAATCAGAAGAGATACAGTTATCTTTATGATGAGAATGGGCATTTTCATAATCCGTTCAACAGGGGTATTAAACTGAACCTAATGGAGTTCTTTCACCTCATCGAGCCACAGAAGGAGAATGAACTAAACACACTGAATGAACTGTGTATCATCTGAATAACAGCATGGAAATTATGCCAATGGATCAGATTTTCCTTCATCAAAATGGAAGCACAAATATCTTCTTTTTTTTTAAAGTCCTGATAATTTCTACTATTTCAGAAAAAAATATAAAGATGCACTACTGCGAAACAGCAAATTCGCTAATTAAAAAAAAACAAGGATTGATTTTTTTTGTGGACACATGTAGTTAAGTGCAGTGTCACTCTGCTGCTATTGCAGTACTAATTGTTTGCATCTGTGGTACACTGGAAAACCACTGAGAGGGTAGGCCAGAGAAAGCTGGGCTGGGTCACTGCTACAAGCACACAACTATGTTAATTTTCATCTCCCACCTGAAGCATTACGTTAATAAAATTCAGGGTATGAGTAAAGCCCTCCGTCAATGATCCAGTGCAGCTGCATGTTCTTTTTTCCTAATATTGTTAGTTTTAGTTCAGTGCTGTCTGGCCCATTATGAAGCTGCCTGGTCCTTTCAGGAGTCAAGTAAACAAAACTAATACTAAAAACTGGACTTCTGAAATTCCATGAGGCTCATTGCAGGTGATCCCTGCGGGCATTTTATGCAAATATGACGTGGCCAACCAAGTGTTATGTATACAATGATTTCCATATTCTTACAATTGCAATTACTTACTGCACTCTCGCCAAACGTGCCATCTTTCACAGTTGAACATTTTAGCACCTGATTTTAGCCCTTGTACCCTGAAAGGGTGAACTTGGGCAAATATACTATTCTCAGAAAAAAATAACTTATGCAAAAACTGCTCTACAGCTAAGGTTGTTCTGTAACTATGCATTGAAAATAGCTCTGTGTTGCAATGCTGCTTCATATGGTTAAAGGGCTGAGATATCCACAACAAAGCTTTGGGTGATGAAATTTGAACTATGAGGATTGATTGGTATAATTTTGTTTACTCAGAGCATTGTGTATTTTGCTCAGTGCTTGCTTTTGCAATCTGCAGAAAATGACTTTTACAAATGTGTACACAAATAGGAATTGCGTTTGCATTTTCAAACCTGCAAGAGGTATTTGACACTTTAAAGGTGAACTGACACACATGGAATAACTATTGATAGTTTCCAGGATAGGAACAGAATATTAGATCAAGCCGGTTTGGTCGGAAAGGTTGTGTGGTTCCTAAGCCAAAATGTGTTGTAATTTATTTTGATAAACCATTGATGTCCTAATGAGTTATTCTCTGTTACTAGGCTAATGAAGTTGCTTTTTCCCTATTGAGGTGATATAATAATCCTAATCACATCATAATGACCTGGATATTAATGTAAATCTCTGATTTTTGTTTAATTATTTATAAACTGTTTTCAAAGTTGTTAATCTCTGAAATTCAAACTTGAATTTGTTTCTGATGGTGCCAGTTGCATATCATTAGATGACACCCATATAGGAGAGATACTATGGCACTTATCAGTGTAGGTGAGACTCACAGGCTCATTCTCCATTAATAAGCCCCTCACTTTTGATGCTCCTGTCAGCTATGCACATATTATTTCCTCTGATGTGAAGCAAACCAATTGAAAACCAAATATAATCATGTCAGTACTTTGCACTGGTTTAAGGTGTCAGCAAATCATATTTCAATATAGCTTTCAACCTTGAGCACATAACCCAGATACCACTTGCTACTTCAGTCCGGAATGAGTTCCAAATTGATGACAGAGACATTGGAGCAGTGGCTCTCTACAGGGCTCAATAAAAAGCACAACTGCTACAAAACTGCAACTTTAAAGCCTTGTGAGGCACCTGAACCTAACCATGTCACGCTGCATTAACTGCTAATATATGTTGTATCGAAACTTTGTATTAGCTGTGCCTTAGTGACTTTTACGCTTCTGTGTATGATAACAGCGAGAACAGTTTCCAATAAATTTCCTCAGTTTTAGAAAAAAGCACAAAGATGGTCAAAAATGTATTACTATTTGTTATCAATTGTAAACCTTACTACAAATGTATTAAATATAGTAAATAGAACATGTTGTGAAGAACAGCATTATTTAGTAAATATCACCATTTGTGAAGTTAACTATAACCCACTTCAGACTTTGTTATGTAACCAGCTTCATTTTACAGACATTTATCACACTGGACTGCTAGAAGTAGGATATTGTCGATATATTTTTGTCTCTTTGTATCATGTATAAGTAAGTGGATTTAAAAAGGAAAGGTCCAATTTAGTGAATCATATTTTTTTGGTTTAATGCCTCAGTAAATTATTACTTTAGTGTTAAAGCTGTCTAATTTTTTTTGTACAAAAAACCCCAATCTTTAGTAGTTTTGTATCAAAATTATCATTGTGCAAAATAATAGCTGTTTTATTTTATTCATAAAATATTGATACTGACATTTTATATAGTCATCCACGGTTCTGCTATTGTATTTGTCGATCAGCATTGGTAATTTATAGAAAAAGCATTTACTCAGATTTTAGGAGACTTGCATGTATTTTGAAGACTTTAAAGGATATTCCGCACCATAGGATGAGTTACTTTATATCTATGTGTGCAGATGTTTGGCAGGATAGTGGCAGCTAATTTACGCCGTTTCCCTGAATGTTCCACCAGAGTTATGGTGGGAGACCAGGAGAGCCCAGCAGAATTTTAAGTCCACTGTGCTTTGTCATTTGTCTCCTACATTGTTCAGTAATAACATATTCCTGATATGAAAGATATGGAGTTAAACCAACATAAAAAAGCTTGGGGGAGAAATTCAGTATTGCCCCGTTTGGGGCGCAATTATCGGTCGGGCGCAAAGTTTAGCGCCTGGCGCTAATTATCGCCTCCGACTGCAAACTTGGCTTCTTTCGCCCCTGGAGGTGATTGGAGCACAAAATCAGGCACTACACACCTCTCTTAAGGCGCTAACGCCGAGGAGTGAGGCACTACCTCAGAGCGCTGACGAAGCTCATGTGATGTCAGTCAGCAATGGAACACAGACACACTGGCACTGGCCAGTTCTTAAAGGGGAGGGTCGATCTTGCTCTCCATCCACACCCTGCTCATTGCAGCCTTGAATCTCGGCCTGGAGAGACCTGTACATCAAATCTGCTGGAAAGAACAATGGAGAGACCCAGGGAAAGAGCTCAGAGTGCAGCCCCCATAGTCTCTTCTAAATTGATGCAAGCAAGGTCAAATCAAAATGAACCTGCAAAGTGCTGCTCAGTACCCAAAACTCCTTCACACAGCGTTGAATCTCTCCAGAAGTCTCTCTCTCTCAGAATGCGTGGTTCAAAAATGTCCCCGACGAAAAAAGGCAGGAAGCAGTCGCCTTTAAATAATGCTCCCCCAGTCCCTTCCCGACTGCAAATCTCTCCCCTCAACCTGTCGTTGCTAGCGGCAGGCAGAAAGGCAGGGGGCGCCACTCAATATCCGGTCCGGGGCGCTACCAGGGCGTTGCACGCTCGACTGACGTCACGATCTGCGCCGCCGCTAAAAATGTCTGGTCAATTTCGCAAGCGACGCAAAAATCGCTACGCCCAGGCGCTAGTTGCTTTGCGCCCCATTAGCGCCCTCTTAGGGAGCTAATGGGAGGCGCAAAGCAACCGAATTTCTCCCCCCTTGTGTTTCGTCCATGCAAAGAAAATTTCAGTTCTCAGAGAAACATTTATGATAGAAAAAATGCTTACATGATAAATTGTGAACTATGAACTATGCTGATGCAACTGAAAAATGACAATTTGTTCAATTAAATACAAGTTCAAGACACTTTGGGGGAGAAATTCATTATAGCCCCATTTGGGGCACTAAAACTTCGGAAGCGGAAAAATTATCACCAGGCGTTAATGATGAGAGGCTCCCGTGAAATTCAGCTGTAACGCTCCAAGAGGGAAGTGGAGCACTAAATCAAGCGCAACCACTTCCCTTAGAGCGTTAAAGGGAGTGAGAGGGGCGGTATCGGCAGAGCACTGATCAATGTTCCGTGCAGCGCTGCCGGATTTGCAGGCTCCTTCCCTCCCTTAAAGGGAAGGGCCAATGCTCACAGCAGTTAAAGGTAAGGCTGGGGATGGGTCGGCGATGGTGCCCGCGATCTGCGAGGAGCAGCCACAAGCACTCTAAGCACTCTGCAGCCCGGGCGCAGGAGATCGGGGTGCAACGCTGTAGTGCCGCCGTTAAACTCCCGCCAAATATGGCGGGAGTTGTTAGCGGCGCCACGCCCGGTCGCAAAGTCATTTGCGCCCCATTACCAGGGCGCTAATGAGAGGCGCAAATGACCCGAATTTCTCCCCCTAAAAACTTTGCACAGGCACCAGACTGGTGCAAATAATAAAGATTGTGCTAGCTGAAAAGCATTCCCTTTAATTACCGCTCCCGAAGCGGCCAGCCGAGTTCACAATGCCTCCTCTTGCTGGTGTTGTCGGCGCGAGGCGATACAGCAGGGGGCGAGAGTCAGTTTTCCATCCGGGGCGATAACGGGGCACTGTGCACTTTATGACGTCACGATCTGTGAGGCGCTAGAGGCCCAGGCGCTAAGAGTTAGCACCAGTGCTAAACCAGCACTGAAGTTCGCGGGCGTGGCTGCATTCACCGCGCCCGGCGCTAACCCCTTAGCGCCCCACCAGGCGCTAACGGGAGGCGCTAACATACCGAATTTTGCGGTCTGTGTTCTGTCTTCTATGTAACTGTTACACAATAAATACTATGGTCTCGATTTTAACCCCACCCCCCCGGGCGGGCAGGTAAGGGCCAGGCAAGGGTTAAAATTGGATGAGTGTAGCTCTGACTCCAACCCGCTGCATTCCCATTCGGTGGTATTTTATTAACTGCGACTCATTGCTGTGACGAGGCTCCGCAGAAGAGAAGCAAGAGCCTAATGAGTAACATGTAAATCGGCGTCCTCTGATGCAATTAGCACCCTGATGTTATCTTAATTGCAGCTGCATGAGAAACACAGAGGTCAGGAACATCACTAGGGGAACCCGAGTGGGACTGAATCGGCACTGTTCAGTGTGCCGGATGTAAAGGGGCCACAATGAGAATAAAGCTGCAAGATTCTCAGGTGTAGTCAGTGTTGCTTTTTTTGCAATTTAATGGCTTCTTCCTAAAAAGACGGAAGAGGTCAATAGCCCCACCTACTACGTGCAGAAGTTGAACACTAAAACAATATGCACAAAATCCTGGCCACCATACACACCATGCTAGATGAATGACTGGACAAGATGGTGAGATCATCTCTTGGATGAATACTTCCAATTCAGATGAGTAGCTCCAACTCTGGCATGGCTGATGTGCCAGACCAACCATGCTCACCAGCATTGGTACCAACATGGCATCTGCAATGGAAATCTTGTGACCCAAGGACCAAGCAACATGGGGGAATAGCCCAGATTACTCTGGTGCTATGTATAATGCAGGGTCCAGCATCCAAGTAACTAATTGCTCAGGGCAGGACAGTCTTGAGAATTTGGTCAGCTCTGAGGCAATAACCTTTGATTCTGTATGACAACTGATCACTGGCAGCCATGAACAGATGCTCACTAGCAGTGGCTAAATAGGGGACATCAGGTAGAGGATATTAGTTTACAGGCCAGAAGCCTGTCCTTCATATCAGAACAGTGCATGAGAACATGGCATCAAGTTCCCCCTCCAAAGGCAGTGAGTCCTGCACAATGACTGTCTGAAGCTCTCTTTCCTTTACTGCTACACTATCAAGGAATATACCTCATCCCTCTACAATACCATGTGAACTAGTGGAAGATTCCAAGTTGGACAATCTAGCTTCTGCCAGTATAGGAGCAGAGAAGGAACAGCAGCCGGCACATAGAGACTTTCCACCAGCGATTTATAATTCCTCAGATTTGAGCCCTGACTGAATGCAGCATCCATTGAAGAGGTGCACTGCCGCTTTCAATAGTGGCCCAGACTCCTACTAGAAATTGTGTCATGCAGGTGGACTAGGGTTGCAGTATTCCTGGAGATGTGATAATGTGATATTTAATCACATGGCATTTGATCACATGATATTGCTCATGTGATGCTTAATCATATGATGTTTGCCCACTGTTTGCAAATCTTATTGCATTTACCTTAGTTGAGTATCTCAGTATCACCAAGCCCCAAATAAAATATTTGACTTTTTGTTTTAGAGTCAGATGAATAACATAATTTCTAAATCAAGGAAAGAACACAAAAGAATAGAAAGATTTAAGGATAAGTAATGTTTAAATAAAAACTACTTGTGATGTTTCTACAATATCGACCACAATGAGAAATACCAAGTAAATTCCTCTGATTCAACAAAAACATCGATATAAGTAACTTGTAACTAAAGTTTTTGTACAATTTTATGACTTTTTTACAATACACAGCAAGTTATAAAAATAATAAATAAAACCAAAACCAAACCTAATTCAATTCATTGACTCCCACCCCGCACCACTGTAGCCTAGCTTCAGGGAGGTGAGGTTCAGTCATCAGAGAGAAGCACCAAAGCTGCCTGACTCCTGGAACAAAACACATTATTCAAGAGCGCACACCACAGGCCGAGATGAACTCTCCCTCTCCCTCCCTCAGTTTGTTTTTCTCCCTCCCCAGTTTGTGTTTCTCTCTCTCTCCCTCTCCCAGTTTGTGTTTCTCTCTCTCTCTCCCTCCCCAGTTTGTGTTTCTCTCTCCCTCTCCCAGTTTGTGTTTCTCTCTCCCTCTCCCAGTTTGTGTTTCTCTCTCTCCCTCTCCCAGTTTGTGTTTCTCTCTCCCTCTCCCAGTTTGTGTTTCTCTCTCTCTCCCTCTCCCAGCTTGTGTTGCTCTCTCCCTCCCTCTCCCAGTTTGTGTTTTTCTCCCTCCCTCTCCCAGTTTGTGTTTCTCTCTCTCTTGCTCCCAGTTTGTGTTTCTCTCTCCCTCCATCTCCCAGTTTGTGTTTCTCTCTCTGTCTCTCCCTCCATCTCCCAGTTTGTGTTTCTCTCTCTCTCTCCCTGTTGCTCTCTCAGGACTCATGGAGTTTCCAGATGATGGCCCCGATGCCGCCATCCCCACTACCGGCTTCTTCTTCTTAGGCAGTCCCTCAGAACCGAGGATGACTTGCTTCCACACTAAAAATTAGTTTTCAGGTGACTGATGAGTCCAATGCGGGCCCTACAGTCTCTGTCACAGGTGGGGCAGACGATGGTTGAAGGGGCGGGTGGGTGGGGTGCTTGGGTTGACGTGCGCTCCTTCCGCTGTTTGCACTTGGCTTCCGCTTGCTCCCAGTGAAGAGACTCGAGGTGTTCGACGCCTTCACAGATGCTTCTCCTCCACTTTGTGCAGTCTTGGGCCAGGGATTCCCAGGTGTCGGAGGGGATGTTGCACTTTTTCAAGGAGGCTTTGAGGGTGTCCTTGAAGCACTTCCTCTGCCCACCTGGGGCTCTCTTGCCGTGTTGGAGCTCCGAGTAGAGCGCTTGCTTTGGGAGACTCGTATCGGGTATGCGGACGATGTGGCCTGTCCATCGGAGCTGACCGAGCGTGGTCAAGCTTCGATGCTGGGGATGTTGGCCTGAGCGAGAACACTGACGTTGGTGCGCCTATCCTGCCAATGGATTTGCAGGATCTTGTGGAGGCAGCGTTGGTGGTACCTCTCCAGTGCTTTGAGGTGCCTGCTGTACATGGTCCATGTCTCTGAAGCATACAGGAGTGCGGGTATCACTACTGCTCTGTAGACCAGCAATGAAGCAGTGAGTGCCGAATATGGAGGAACCACCAGGGCTCAGACAAAGCGGTTTGGTTGCAAGCCATGATAACCGGGGTACTGTGGGAGGGTTGGGAACCTTAGGGTGGACGGAACACTGGCAGACATGTCAGTTTGGCAGGAAACCCGGAAGCCTTATTTAACTGAGGCTTGGCTGTTAAAATCGGTCTTGTGGCTTTGCTCTGCACTGCCTCCAGCACTTGAATGCATTTGCAACCAGAACTGGACGCAGTATTTAAGGTGCAGTCTCAGCAGAGCACCATAATGTTCTATCACCACCTACTCTGATGTATACTGTTTTGGCTATCTAGTTCAACATCCTATTGGGCTTTGTTGATTGTTCTGCATTGGTTCGACATGTTTAGTGTACCCTTTGTGAATATAGGCACCATATCAGCCTCTTTTCCATCTACTGCTAAATCCCAGGAGTTCATTGACTCCTTCAAAGTAACTGTTGGGATGTCACAAATTGGATGTTTCATACAGTTTAAATGCTCCTTAATACAAGTACAAAAGGATTGATAGATCACCTGATACATTCTGTATACCCTTAGTTTGATTACTCAAACAAAACTCTGACCCTCACAGGCAAATGAGCTGTACTGGTTCTTTAGGTTCTGAATTTGAACTTTATTTATGTTTAGAGAATTGTATTTTTAAAATATAGATTAGATTATGACAAGTAGACATAACTCAACATATCTTTTTTTATATTCTTGTTTCCTGAATTTTTAACTCATGAGATATCCTACAATTACAGACAAGCTGTTTATAATATGCAGCAATTCACTGTAATTGGAGTTGTGTATGCAAGACAGAGTTACAAATCCAGTATGTGATTTCTTGACCTTATATTTTCTCTTTAAATGTTTTTTTCATGACATTTATAGTTATTTTCCCGCTTTCCCGGGGAAGAACAAGACAGTTTTAATGACGTGCACAAAACCTGTTGAAACAAAAGATCATAAAAAATAATAAAATTAAGAATACTTCAAACACAAGCCAGCAGTGGAAATGAATTCTACTTTAACATTTCACCTTATGAAACATACTTTATGTCAAAGTTATATATAAGGAATAGATTACTAAAGTTACAGTATGTACATAGTTTAAACTCCCTTTTATATAGTATGTCTCCATGTTAGGGACCATTCTACTAAACGCATGACAGTCAGATCTTTCAGATGTGGGTGGTTGAGGACAGTAATCAATGGATGACATTCCTGTGATTGCAATTGCATTTATTTTTGAAATTAATGTTTCAAGTTCTAAAACACACAGTGATGATGAATTACTATCCTGTTTGAAATACACAACAACAAAAATTATAATTTTAAAGTAACCCCTGTAAGCAAATATTCTGTGTGTTTCTTAAAGATAACATTTTATTTCTGACATTTCTGAATTACATAGCAATATCTATGACATGCAAAGGAGAAAATCAAGCAAAAGTCCAAATGGAGAAAAAGAGTTTAACATTACATTATATCCAGAGAAAGAGCAATATTGTAACAATAAAAAATTAAGTACAGGTTTGAAGCAGTCAGCCACATAAAACGAGATTAAGTGGTGAATTTCCTCAGGGCTTCTCTTGCTCCACCACTATAACTTTGGTGGAAGTTTAGTTAGTAAAATAAATTTTGTGAGACAATGCTACTTGTGGCAACCTAATCGCGCAATGCATCAGTGTACATTGTGGTAGACCGTGACATTCCCTTGGTTCTCCAAACTATGGGGTTAAATTGGTTAACCCTGAAAACAGGCTCCAAGAACATGGGTGCAGTACATAAAGAAGTTTAATGATCTGACACAAGTTGTCAAGGTGAGTGAGTTCATCTTCAAATGGCACATCCTACAAACTGCACCACGAGCCTCACCCACTGCTCAATTCACTACACCCCCATCACTCACTTACCAACAATCTCTATCAATCAGTACTCAACCCTTCAATTCATATGCTTTACCTCACCATCACACCCTTCATTGTCTTCACGCCTCACACCCACAACTCACAGCTTACACACACTGACAGCTATACAACCATGACAGCAACATGAATCAAACATATTGCACGACAGTCACTGACACACATTGCTCTTTCTTGCAGCAGAAAGTGACGCATAACAGCAGGCAGCAGGAAAGAACTGGAGGAGGACAAGTGTACCTGCATGTTTTAATCCCCATAGAGGAGACAGTGCTGGCCATCATGGGAAGGGATATCACTGAAGCCATTTTCGATCGTTAGGAGGTTGCGTAGCAACTAAAACAATGGGCGATACAGAGCCCAATTTAGCCCCCTATGAGTTCACAATCTCACCTAGATCGCAAGAAATGGAAAATCAGTTAGCAAAGCAAGCTGCACCTCGCACACACAGCTTTAGCAGGCAGTTACAGTGTGGCATTCCCAGAACCACATAATTGCCCTTTTATCTGGGAAATTGTAGATTGGAGTCACAGGGAGAAAAATTCAGTATCGCCCCGTTTGGGGTGCAATTATCGGCCGGGTGCAAAGATTAACGCCTGGTGCTAATTATCGCCTCCGACTGCAAACTTGACTTTTATCGCCCCTGGAGGTGATTGGAGCGCTAAATCAGGTGCTACACATCTGTCTTAAGGCGCAAAGGCCGAGGAGCGAGTCGCTAACTCAGAGCGCTGGCGAAGCTCATGTAATGTCAGTCAGCAATGGAACACACACACAATGGCGCTGGCCAGTTCTTAAAGGGGAGGGTCGATCTTGCTTTCCATCCACATCCTGCTCATTGCAGCCTTGAATCTCGGCCTGGAGAGACCTGTACATCAAATCTGCTGGAAAGAACAATGGAGAGAACAAGGGAAAGAGCTCAGAGTGCAGCCCCCACAGTCTCTTGTAAATCGATACAAGGAAGGGCAAATCAAAATGAACCTGCAAAGTGCTGCTCAGTACCCAAAACTCCTTCACACAGCGTTGAATCTCTCCAGAAGTCCCTCTCTCTCTCTCAGAATGCGTGGTTCAAAAATGTCACCAACAAAAAAAGGCAGGAAGTGGTCGCCTTTAAATAGCGCTCCCCCAGTCCCTTCCTGACTGCAAAACGCTCCCCTCAACCTGTCGTTGCTAGCGGCAGGCGGTAAGGCAGGGGGCGCCACTCAATATCCGCTCCGGGGCGCTACCAGGGCGCTGCGCATTCGACAGACGTCACGATCTGCCGGCGCAGGAGATCGTGGCGGTAGAGTTTAGCGCCGCCGCAAAATGTCTACTTAATTTCACGAGCGGCGCAAACATCGCCGCGCCCAGGCGCTAGTTGCTTTGCGCCCCATTAGTGCCCTCTTAAGGCGCTAACGGGAGGCGCAAGCAACTGAATTTTTCCCCCATAGAGTTATACAGCGCAGAAAGAGGCCCTTCGGCCCATCGTGTCCGTGCCAGCCATCAAGCCCTGTCTATTCTAATCCCATTTTCCAGCACTTGGTCCGTAGCCTTGTATGCTATGGCATTTCAAGTGCTCATCTAAATGCTTCTTGAACGTTGTAAGGGTTCCTGCCTCTACCACCCTTTCAGGCAGTGAGTTCCAAATTCCAACCACCCTCTGGGTGAAAAAGTTTTTCCTCAAATCCCCTCTAAACCTCCTGCCCCTTACCTTGAAACTATGCCCCCTGGTTATTGACCCCTCTACTAAGGGGAAAAGTTCCTCACTATCTACCCTATCTATGCCCCTCATAATTTTGTACACCTCAATCAGATCCCCCCTCAGCCTTCTCTGCTCTAAGGAAAACAACCCCAGCCTGTCCAGTCTCTCTTCATAGCTGAAGCGCTCCAGCCCAGGTAACATCCTGGTGAATCTCCTCTGCACCCTCTCCAATGCAATCAGATCCTTCCTGTAGTGTGGCGACCAGAACTGCACACAGTATTCCAGCTGTGGCCTAACTGGCGTTTTGTACAGCTCCATCATAACCTCCCTGCTCTTATATTCTATGCCTTGGCTAATGAAGGCAAGTATCCCATATGCCTTTTTAACCATCTTATCTACCTGTCCTGCTGCCTTCAGGGATCTATGTACATGCACACCAAGGTCCCTCTGATCCTCTGTCCATCCTAGGGTCCTACCATTCATTGTGTATTCCCTTGCCTTGTTAGTCCTCCCAAAATGCATCACCTCACACTTTTCAGGGTTAAATTCCATTTGCCACTGTTCTGCCCATCTGACCAACCCACCTATATCACCCTGTAGCCTGAGGCTTCCTTCCTCGCTATTTACCACCCCACCAATTTTCACGTCATCTGCGAACTTACTGATCATACCTCCTACATTCATATCTAAATCATTAATGTACACTACAAACAGCAAAGGACCCAGCACTGATCCCTGCGGTATACCACTGGACACAGGCTTCCAGTCACAAAAACAACCTTCGACCATCACCCTCTGCCTCCTGCCACTAAGCCAATTCTGGATCCAATGTGCCAAATTGCCCTGGATCCCATGGGCTCTTACCTTCTTGACCAGTCTCCCATGCGGGACTTTGTCAAAAGCCTTACTGAAGTCCATGTAGACTACATCAACTGCACTACCCTCATCCACACACCTAGTCACCCCCTCAAAAAATTCAATCAAATTGGTTAGACATGACCTTTCCCTGACAAAGCCATGCTGACTATCCTTGATTAATCCTTGCCTCGCCAAGTGGAGACTAATTCTGTCTCTCAGAATTGTTTCCAATAATTTCCCTACCACTGATGTTAGGCTCACTGGCCTGTAATTCCCTGGTTTATCCCTACTACCCTTCTTGAATAATGGTACTACGTTAGCTGTTCTTCAGTACCTCTGGCACCTTCCCTGTGGCCAGAGAGGTTCTGAAAATTTGTGTCAGAGCCCCTGCAATCTCCTCCCTTGCCTCACACAGCAGCCTGGGATACATCTCGTCTGGGCCTGGGGATTTATCCACTTTTAAGCCCGCTAAAACCGCTAGTACCTCCTCCCTCTCAATACTAATTTGTTCAAGTATATCACAATCCCCCAGCCTGATTTCTATGCCTACATCGTCCTTCTCCATAGTGAACACAGCTGCAAAATATTCATTTAAAACCTCACCTACATCTTTCGGCTCTACACACAGATTGCCACTTTGGTCCCTAATGGGCCCTACTCTTTCCCTGGTTATCCTCTTGCCCTTAATATACTTATAAAACACCTTGGGATTTTCCTTAATTTTGCCCGCCAGTGTTTTTTCATGCCCCCTCTTCGCTCTCCTAATTTCTTTTTTAAGTATCCCACTGCACTTTCTGTACTCCTCTAGGGCTTCCACTGTTTTTAGTGTTTTAAATTAACTGTAACCACACTTGTTCAAGGTCATTACCATCACCAATAGCTGGTCAGCAGTAACAAAACTGCAGAGGTCACCAGGAACACTTTGACCTTTCAAACTGCAGGTGGCAAAGCTTTTGTTCTCCTCTGCTTTCAATAGCTTTGCCACTCTGGTGGTTACATTGACGGCTGAAATGGTACTAGCTCTCGAAGCAGAAATGGAAATAATCTGCTTTAGTGATGCTACTTGCACTTGAAGGTAAGTGCATCAGATATTTACATTGCATTTTCCTGCCAATTTTAAGTGTGAGGCAGTGGCAAACAAGCAATGTAAAGGTACTTAAATTAGTTTGGTCCCAAGACAGAGGCACTCAACCAAAGACAGATGACTTTCATATGCTGGACATCCTGATTTGACTTAGTGATCTGGTCCTAAGATAGAGACCCAGAAACTGCACATGTATAAACAAGGAAGAGTGATGTAGCAATATCATAACATGTTTGTATGTCCCAGGAAAATGTAAAATAAATTAGTAAAACAATTAGTGGACAGGATATTTTAGTTATAAGAGCCTTGGATCATTGAGATAATATGAAAATAACCAAGAATCATGCAGGGTGGACCTAGGAATTAATGCAAAACTTATTCTTTGTATCTGCTTGATTATATCTGGAAACAAAAAATCATCTTGACAAAATCATGCAATAGTACAGAATTGGCTCCACACTTTGAGCAGGTCAAAAACAGGGGTGTTTAATCCAGTGGCAGATTGTGGCAACTATAATAACCTAGGTCTGCAATCCATTAAATTTCCAGAAGTCATTTATATTTGTATCTTTGCCAGCTGGAGAGGATTGTGCATCTGCTATCAATAGAACTACCTCAAGGTAAAAGTACCTTAAATAGGCGGTAAATCATTTTGCTTCACTACCACCAGCAGAAAATTAACACTTTTCATCTTTCAAAAACATTACATCTAGTACGAATGTCCTGGCCATTACACTTCCTGTGTCTATGGCATCATGCCTGCATTAGATAAATTTACGTGCCACATTTACAACTGTTTGGTTCATATTCAGATTTGGCCCACTGCAATTTAAATGTCTTCCACCTGGTTGACTGTATCCAAATTGGATTGTAAATTATTGTGATTCAAAATGCATTAATTGCAATTCAGATGTATGCAATTTTCTTAGTAAGGAGAATGGGAGCCAAAAGGAATGATTACACCATCTGCACTTTTCTTTGTTTCTGTGAGAAATCATAAGCAATGGTTGTTCTCAGAAAGTGCATTTTTCTTAGTATAAATGTTAAAGCACATCTTTGCTCAAGCTGTAATAATACTTGAGTTTGTTTTCCCAAATGATTTGTTATAAGAAGCTTTTTAAGTAAATCAAAACCATTTTCAATCTTTTTTTACTTCAGCATCTATCTCAGAAAGGCAAAGATGGTTGATTTACACCAGCTGTGCTTCTTTTGTTTATAACTGAGAATGCCAAATCAATTATTATGCAACAGTTCAATTATGCAGCTGCACTAATTATTTCATAATACCAAACCCCAAGATCTGCTCTCCCTCCACTGTTACCAAACCCAACATATCCCCCTCTCCGTTGCTGCCAAATCTCAAGAGCTCCTCCCTCCTCCATGCTGCCAAGTCCCATAAAGCCCCTTCCAATGCTGCCAAACCCGAATCTCCCCAGTCCTCACTACTACAAAATACCAGTGTCTGCCCTCTTGGATAGCTGCGAAACCCAAAGATCTCCCTCTTCTTAGTACTACCAATTCCTCCTCCTCCCTGTAAACAACACCACAAGATGTACACTAACATTATTATAAAAATGGTATGTGTGCATTTCCCGTAGAGCATGTCACACTTTCTGTGTTATATTTTCTATCACACTTCTCTGTCACAATTATATGCAAATTTATTCCACCTCTCTAATACTCCTCCTTAAGGGGTAAGGTGTGGGACTAATGTTGAAAGGGGAATTGGGGTTGTGGTCACTGGGACCGGAAGCAGATGATTCCATCCAGTATATCCTGGCCACAAAGGGGCTGTCTGGGATGCATCCTTCCATCTGATTCCTCCTCTTCTGATTTCTCCTCTTCGGCTTCCTCCTCTTCTGCTTCCTCCTCTTCTGTGTCTTCCTCTTCCCTCTGCAAGTGGATGCTGTAATTGTGAAATGACAGCATAAAATGCTGGAAATACTCAGCTGGTCAGGCAGCATCTCGACCTGAGACGTGAACTCTGTTTTTCTTTCCACGGATGTTGCGTGATCTGCTGAGTATTCACAGCATGTTCTGTCTTCTCAAAGTCTTCATTTTCCATCCAAGGTCTTGCAAGCATCCAGCAGCACTCCCTACATACATAAAAAACTTTTCACATCTATTGCAGCAAGCCAGCACTTCAATAAAATCAAAAAACCCCAGTCCAAACATTACATTCAAACTTACCTAATAACATATGTGTCCTTTTAAGAGGTGCAGACATCGCCACTGTTAGCCTGTTTGCACGCCAGGTTAACCTGGCGGGCTTAAGACCCAGTGGGTCGAAGTTCGCGTTGGTGATGTTCAGTCGACATTGCACGCCGATTGACGTCACCACGCCACCATTTTTTCTTTCAGGGCATTACCAGTTACCAGTGGCGCAAAGGGGGACGTGAATATGCTGGCCGCTGCAGGACCCGCCACCAGCTGGCGAAGGAGCGGCAGCCGGCATTTTATCGCCATTTCATGACATTACAGAGTGGCAGTAAGTAGATGAACTTCTAGCCCTAAAACCCTTCTACTCCACGTATTAACTCCCTCAGTGTTATCTGTCCCCGGGCTCAGGCTCACACAGACAAGTACTGCCAGCACACCTCCCGCACAAACACAGCTACTCCATTGGCCAGCACTGATCCCCCACTCTGTCCTTTCATTGGTCCAAATCGAAGCCAATTCGGATAAGCCAAACTGTCGTCACAAACCGTGATCCACCCTTCCATTGGTCCGTTGCTGCCAATGGGCAGAGAATCTGTCAATTAGCACTGTGCCTTGTTGATTGGTCCGTCTCTGAGTCCCTGAGTGCGGGCGCGGATTTACGCGAGCTGCAATTAGGATGAATAGAGCTTATTCAAATAAAGTGGCAGCTAGTGTATTCAGAGATAAGTTTTGTGAGCCGGGGACTCTTCCTGGGACATTGTTTGCCCGGGGTCACAGTACCTCATCCGGGGACTGTCCCCGGAAAACGGGAACGTATGGTCACCCTACCTTATGTGCATATGCAAAGGACCTAATGCCTGCTTGAAGCATGGGTAAAGGACACCTGTTGTTTGTCCTTAACCAATATGGAGCGCGGAGCACTTCCAGCTGGAAATGTGTGCACGCTTCCAGCCCACCATATTGGGGCCTTATTAGTCTGTTGCCCAATCTGCAAGATAAGTGGTTTTTACTTACCTCTGAGACTTTCCAGTTCCTAAAATCAGGCTTGTGGCACAAAATTGTCTGCCCGCTACCCGATGCCCCATCTTATAGCAGAGACCTTCCCTGCTGTGGATGCCTCTTGACCTTGAGCTGCTGCTGTCTCTCCCTCTCCATGTATAGTCACACCACACACAACCCCTTATTTTTCCAGGATTTCTGTGGCTCTTCCATTGAAGTTGTGGTGGTCATAGAAACATAGAAACATAGAAGATAGGAGCAGGAGTAGGCCTTTCGGCCCCTCGAGCCTGCTCCGCCATTCGATGAGATCATGGCTGATCATCTAAACTCAGTACCCTGTACCTGCCTTCTCCCCATATCCCTTGATACCTTTAGCTTTAAGAAATATATCTAACTTAACCTTGAATATATTTAATGACTTCGCCTCAACTACCTTCTGTGGTAGAGAATTCCACAGGTTCACCACTCTCTGGGTGAAGAAATTCTTCCTCATTTCTGTCCTAAATGGTTTACCCCTTATCCTTAGATTATGACCCCTGGTTCTGGACTCTCCGACCATCGGGAACATTCTTCCTGCATCTAGTTTGTCCAGACCTGTCAGAATTTTATATGTTTCGATGAGATCCCCTCTCATTCTTCTATACTCCAGTGAGTATAAGCCCAATCGACCCAATCTCTCCTCATATGTCATTCCTGCCATCCCAGGTATCAGCCTTGTGAATCTTCGCTGAACTCCTTCCATGGCAAGAACATCCTTCCTCAGATAAGGCGACCAAAACTGCACACAGTACTCAAGGTGTGGTCTCACCAAGGCCCTGTACAACTGCAGCAGGACATCCCTGCTCCTATACTCAAACCCTTTCGCTATGAAGGCCAACATACCATTTGCCTTCTTCACCGCCTGCTGCACCTGCATGCTTACTTTCAGCGACTGGTGCACAAGGACACCCAGGTCTCGTTGCACTTCCCTTTCTCCCAATCTATTGCCATTCAGATAATAGTCTGCCTTTCTGTTTTTGACACCAAAGTGGATAACCTCGCACTTATCCACGTTATATTGCATCTGCCACGCTTCTGCCCACTCACCCAACCTGTCCAGATCATCCTGGAGTTTCTCGGTATCCTCCTCGCAGCACACACGCCCACCCAGCTTTGTGGCATCTGCAAACTTGGAGATATTACATTTAATTCCCTTATCTAGATCATTAATGTATATTGTGAATAGCTGGGGTCCAAGGACCGATCCCTGCGGCACCCCACTAGTCACTGCTTGCCACTCGGAAAAAAAACCATTAATTCCTACTCTCTGCTTTCTGTCCGCCAACCAGTTCTCTATCCAAGTCAATACCTTGCCCCCAATCCCATGTGCCTTAACTTTACCCGCTAATCTCTTATGCGGGACCTTATCGAAAGCCTTTTGAAAGTCCAAATACACCACATCTACTGGTTCTCCCTTATCTAATTTCCCAGTTACATCCTCAAAAAATTCCAGTAGATTAGTCAAGCACGATTTACCTTTTGTAAATCCATGTTGACTTTGTCCGATCCTGTCACTGTTTTTCAAATGCTCAGCTATTACATCCTTTATAATGGACTCTAGCATTTTCCCCACTACCGATGTCAGGCTGTAATTCCCCGCTTTCTCTCTACCACCCTTTTTGAATAGTGGGGTAACATTAGCTACTCTCCAATCCATGGGTACAGTTCCAGATTCCATCGAATGTTGGAAGATGATCAGCAATGCATCTACTATTTCTAGGGCCACTTCCTTAAGTACCCTATGATGTAGATTATCAGGCCCTGGGGATTTATCGGCCTTCAATACCGTCAATTTCCCTAACACCATTTCCCTGCAAATACTGATTTCTTTCAGTTCCTCCCTTTCATCAGACCGTATGTTCCCCGACATCTAATGAGAGATCCACCACAGAAATTCACCCCCATAGTGTGTAACATGGTACAGTCCTCCTGTCTTTTTAAAGTAGTGCATTCTCTGGCTTACCATTGGCAGCGCCATGGGAGATCTGCCAGTTTATTAAATAAATGCTCAAGAGAGTAATTTCCGTTTGCTGAGCTTTTTACGTTGTGTTACATTCTCTAGTTGTTTTATCTTACTGTGACATTGTCAGCAGTAAATTAAGTGTGGAAGAAGCAGAAAACAGCAGCAACTGAATGGAATTATCACACAGTTTCCAATACAGCCTCATTAACCGTAGACAGGACAATCCTGCCCACAAATTATTTTGACTTCCATTGGTTTTAATGAAAGAATAAATCACTGCCAACACAAGTGGTAATCTGCTTTAAGCTCAAGGGCAGATGTGTTGTGTAATGGAGATGCATCCCCTACCGGCCAGCTCAGATATTAAGCTGGATATTTCACAGCTGTTTGAAAGGCTTAGGTGATGAAGAAAACCACAGAGATAAATTAGAGAAATTTCATATACTTGGAAAAAAATGTGAAAATATTGGATATTATTTGATTCAAAATGAATTGCATCTCTTTCCATTATATCACAAGAGTTTGAAGTAGGTGTCCAAAGTTTTTTGTTCTATGTATAACAAAATTGAGTCTATAAAAGGCATGTTACGGCTACTATATTATTTCATTGACTAAATTATATTGAGTTTTTATTGAAAGAAACAGGGAGAACTTGCATTTATATAGAACCTTACCATACCCTTAGGATGTCCCAAAGCACTTCACAGCCAATGAATTACTTTTGAAGTGCAGTCACTATTGTTCTGTAGCCAATTTGCCCACAACTAGATCCTGTTTTTGGTGGTGTGGGCTCGGAGAAAGGGAGAACTCCTTGGCCTGAATAATGCTATGGGATCTTTTGCATTAAACTTAACAGTCAGAGATGGCCTCTCTTTAATGTCTCATTCAAATACACGTCCGTCAATGCAGCACTTCCTCGGTATTGCACTGAAGTGTAAGCCTAGATTATGTGCCCAAGTCGTCAAGTGAAGCTTGAATCCACAATGTTAGAGGTGAGAGAATGAAGCCATTATCTTTGGTCCCCGCCGTAAACTCCATTCCCTGACCACTGCTTCCATCCTTGGCAACTGTCTGAAGCTGACCCAGACCATTCACAACCTTGAGTGTTGTGTTTGACCCTGAGATGAGCTTCTGACCACATATCTGCTTTATCACCAAGACTGTCTACTTCCACCTCTGTAACATCATCCGACTCCAACCCTGCCTCAGCTCATCTGCTGCTGAAACCCTCATCCATGCCTTTGTTACCTCTAGACTTGTCTATTCCAATCCTCTCCTGGCTGGCCTCCCATCTTCCACCCTACATAAACTTATACTCATCCAAAACTCTGCTGCCTGTATCTTAACTCGCACCAAGTCTCGTTCACCCATCACCCTGTGCTTGCTGACCTACACTGGCTCCCAGTCCAGCAACACCTCAATTTTAAAATCCTCATCCTTGTCTTCAAATCCCTCCATGGCCTCGCCCCTCCCTATCTCTGCAACCTCCTCCAGCCCTACAAGCTTCAAAATCTCTCCAATTCTAATCCCTGATTTTAATCGCTCCACCATTGGTTGCCTTGCCTTCAGCTGCCTTGGCCCTAAGCTCTTGAATTCCCTGCCTAAACCTCTCTACCTCTCTCTCCTCCTTTAAGATGTTCCTTAAAACCTACCTCTTTGACCAAGTTTTTGGTCATCTGTCCTGATATCTCCTTCTGTGGCTCGGGGTCAAAATGTTTTTATTGATATCACTCTTGTTAAGCGCCTTTGTGACATTTTGCTATGTTAAATGCGCTATATAAATGTAAGTTGTTGTTGTTGTTTGTTGTTGCTAGCAACTGAATCATACTGACACAGGGTGCAGTTATACTACTATAGTCACATAGGTTGAAGTGCACATCGACAGAAAATTAGCTGTATAATTTGGGAATCAGGTCAGCAATCTGACTCCGATGTGAATGATATAATAGACTCTGGAAGTTCACACTCGCTGCACTATAACCTCAGTCCAGTGTAAAGCCATATTTTAAAAGTGGGCCTCTTGGATCTTTTAAAAAGTATTTTGCAATCTTTTTACTATCCTGTGAAAGCAAACATTCTGCTAACTTTTAAAAATATTACCCATAAAGGAAATGAAGCTCAATGAACTCCTTTGCAGGTACACTGCGAAATATACTTGCAGGTATAGCTCAGTCCTGCCAACTGAGGACCACACTCTGCGGATACTGGTTTGAAATTGACAGCTGCAGCCTTAAAAGTTCAATCTATATTTATTCTAGATAGGCATTAAAAAAATTCCCCCTCAGATTTGAAGCAATATACCCCAAACTAAAATTAAGTAACTTACGTTTATTATATAAAATTGCGGGTAATGCAATTTTTTTAATGCGTTGTTTGCCAGTGAACATAGAAATTGCTTTAGTTCTGCCTGTTTAAATTGTGGTTTAATTTTCTTGTTTATATTACCTCTTCCATAGTAACACTTTTATTATATGTAAATTCAACATGTCGGCTGAATACAATTTACATTTGAAATGTTTATTTTTAGCTCTTGTTAAGTGACAGAAATGGATCAAAAGTGATTCTCCGCAACAAACCCAAAGCCACGCTTGTAGATGCTCGGTGGGGCAACAAAACACGAGAGGACGCGCGGCCATCCCGAAGTGTCATGGTTTTCACCCGAGAATGCTTCAGGGAGAAGGGCTTAACTCGCAAACGTCGTTTTTTTTACTTTCTATCTTTTTGACAGTTGGCTTTCAACAGAGAGTAAGCACAAGAGTCATTATACTAATGGCAACAGTTTCAATGTGTCTCAGTTTTGTTGAATGCAGATGGCAGAGCAAGCCCCCCCGGCGAGTACTCGCGGTAACAGGGGGGCTGGGCATTAGGACCCTCGGGGATGCGGTTTGAGGAGGGGGAATTGCTGGCTGCAGCCACCTGCTCCACTGCAGACAGAAAGTGAAGGAGCTTCAGTCCCCCGCGTTTTGCGAGCGAGTTTTCTGTAGCTGCATTTCCGAGGATCAGAGCTTTATCGTGGCTCGATCTTCAAAGAAGGGGGGGGGGGGTGAAGGAAGCTTTGTCCCCAGATGATTGACAGTTCAACTCTAAACTCACTCAGGCGAGAGGAAAGCTTTTATTCGCTTGAATAAGTGAAACGGTAAGAAAAATGCTCCTTGACACCCTTCTCGGGGGAGAGATTATCGCCCCGCAATCCCTAAAGGAGGCGAGGCACAGTGTAAAGGCTCAGCTGGAATGAGATAACGCTGCAAACTCGGCAAGTTGCGTATCTGGCATTGGTCTTGTGCAGAATAGTCCAGTCCGAGCTGACCGTGGGGAGCCGCACATTACCACAGTGAGATTTACTGGTGGAATGTAAGCGCTCAACTGAAATATGATCTGAAGCGAATAATGTTCAGTGTTGGGAGGTCCGGCATCACAAGACCCGCACGAAGTCTGGAGGAGTTGGATTCGGTTCAGAGTATCCTTGTTCACAGGTGAGCGTATATACAAAAGAGCAGCGTCCAATGGAAATCATTTGTGTCGGAAACGTTTAACCTGTATCGGCTTTCCTTGATTTTCACGAATATATATTGGAATGTTGCGTCATGGAGAGATTTTTTTGGGTGAAACATATTTCTGCAGTTATATATTAGTCTGGAAGATCATAATGGCCAAACCAGCTCAAATCGGAGATGAGCGGATTTCAGGTTTCTGAAATTTCTCAGAAAACTGTCAGGTATGTCCTTGGAAAAGACTGAGCTCTCAGCAATGCAACAAACATGGAAAAGTGAGAATTGTAAAACTTCCATCTCATAAAAACCTGAACTTCATGCGACTGACAGTCTGTGACTTGGGGCACTTATTAAATTCCACAATAATCCAAAATATATTACCCCTCGCCCGAAATATGACAGCTTATTTAATAGGCATCAGCTCTGTTTATTGATTAATATTCTGATTGTAAATACAATATAATGCATGTCTGGAGTAATCGTGCAATAAAAGTGAGATTCCCCAGAAGGTGCAATGGGTGACAGCCAGGCCTGTTTCTCTTTAAATAGCAGGTCGTATTGCATTGTTGTGCTGAATTTTTACTGCCGGCTCAATTCCCGAGTCAACCCAACAGAGCTTGCAGCTCAAGAAGAATGTCTACTGGAGCCGAGGGAGACGGCGGAATATATCGCATCATAAAGACACATTTATGAACCAGAACTGAACAAATACAAGAATTTGAAGTCCTAAATCTGCTGCCATTAATCTCACCCAACGGTGCACGACAGCGTCTTAAAGAATCGATGTCAAACTCAAGGTTAAAATAAGTATAATTACAAAATTTACAACGGTTTACAAAATATGGCACACGATGCCGAAGACAATTTGCGAGACACTGTAGAGGAGAGTCTGTGTCCTGGTGCAAACAACTCGCACAACTTCTACTAAAAACATTTATTTTAGGAAACTATAGATTCCGTTTTCGATATTTTGACCGCACAGTGCATTATTTACTCAATAACATTACAGATTGAGTTTAGGTATTTTGACGTTCTTTCTTACAACAATTCTCCTTTTTACAGTTTCTATTTTAGCAATTTCTGACGGAGAACTTCAGGGACTCTGGTGTCCTCGACAGCCCTACCCACTGTCCTTCCAATCTTTTCAATCATTGTGCCTCAGAATCGGAGTAAAGAACCAGCGGCCTCTCAGTGCGCCAGGCTCCCTCTAAAATCTGAAAAATGAACTTCTGATGTCCTCTATATTTAACATTTGAAATTAAATTATAAAAAACAAGCGGGTTAATTGTGATAAACTCCGTTAATCTCTAAGTAACAAATTCGTTTAAAATGTTAATACATGGCCCTGCAACGTTGTAGAATAATAGGAGGAAGACGAAGTGCTAGAAGTCAAATATGTGTAACTTTAAAAACCAAATAAACTTCTGTGCGTTTGTCTTAAAATGAGGAGGTTTGAACGTTTGATTTGAAATCTTTTCCTATTAAGTTAGAACAGAAAATCCACTTTTTTCCATTAGCGAATTGAGATGTGTAATTTACTAACTGAATTCCAGAAATTACATAGATATTTGGGGTTGTGAATGTTGGTACTCGATCGATATAGAAAGTGTTTAATTTCATTCCGCGAGCCTGGTTATGCTTTCGTTCAGTGAATTCCAGGGCAGGTGCAGACTTTGATTTTCTTTGTGGGGCTGGGGAGAGGGGGATATTTCGGTCAATGTTTCAACATTGTCGCGACTTTACTCGTACCCATAGTGCTTATAGTGATTCCCACTAGAATCAAGTTCAGCTCGACAGTTTTACAAATCTGTTGTGAAAGAATGTTTGTTTGGAAACAGCAAACTGCAGTGTGCACATTTATACTCAAGGGAAATATATTTGACCATTTTGTTCAACTGGCATGCTGTGTATAGGTCTACATAAGTACGAGACTATGGTGGGGTCCCCGCTCAGTATTTTTATTTAATGTGGGACGCAGCGAATACAGAACTCAGTCTAGTCTCGGTACTTTTTTGGTTTTCAGCAAGCTCTTCAGAACTAATTTATTCTCTAGTGGGCAAAATGCAGCACTTGGTGTGTGTGGTTCTAACCCATGCAGACCGGAAGGCCGGAGGGTCCTGCTTTGTGCTGAGATACCTGATCTCGGCCTGGGTGACAGGGGTGCTAAAATTGGCCTCAGCACCCTGGGGTACTGAGCCAGGGCTCCCGTTCGTGACTGCTGTCCAGTGACTCCCTTGCTGCGAAGAGTCTCCGTTTGGATGGGATGTGGCCGCAGTGGTCAACTAGCCTGCTGACACCCATTGTCCAGGCTGACCAATGGAGACTGGTGACTGGGGTGGGGTATCAGAGGGGCTGCGGCGCCCGTGGGGTTGTAGCTCAGCCTCAGTCAGCACCGATGGGAGAGGAGGTCCCAGCACCTTTGCAACGGACAGCCATAGAATTCAAACATAACCTAATGACAGCCACCGCAGAATAGCAGCCCCAGATTAAAGGAGGTGCGCCATCACTACCAATGGAGAAGAGCCGGACGTCGTTCATCATTGTTTTGTTTCCCATTTTGGGATCACGTTGTTTGGTAAAAAGTTACAGCGTGTTGCTTGGGAGTTTGGCGCCAATGTGCTTATTCAGCAGCTGTGTGCACTTACAGAACCATGTGTAGCATTAGGCTTTACCCTGGAAAGAGATTTTAAAAAAATCTCTGCATGGTTTTGCAGTACAGGTAATCTTATCTCATGACTCGGAACATTGGAACAGAAGTAGGCCATTCAATTAGATCATTGCCGATCTGTACCTCAACTCCATTTACCCGTCTTTGCTCCATATCCCTTGATACCCTTACCTAACAAAAATCTATCAACCTCAGTATTGAAAATTTCAATTTCCCCAGCATCCACAACCTTTTGGGGGAGAGAGTTCCAGATTTCCTCTACTCTTTGTGTTTCTGATTTCACTGCTAACTGGCCCAGCTCTGAAGGGAAGGGAAGAACTTGTATTTATATAGCACCTTTCACAACCTCAGGACGTCCCAAAGCGCTTTACAGCCAATAAAGTACTTTTGAAGTGTAGTCACTGTTGTGATGTTTGGGAAAGACCCCACTGTAACATTGCAAAACATCCCCAAACTCTTCACATCAGGGAAGGAGGGAGGGGAATGGATACTGAGCAGGAGTTAGAAGACTTAGTGGAGGTAACTGAAGGTGACATCGAAGATCTGGAAGAGGCCTTTCAAGATGGAGAAATATATAGCAAGGTGGTGGTGGTGGAGATGTTTAGAGAGGTCAAGACCATGTGCCCATGAGCAGTATTCTTAATTCAATACCTTGACTTGCTCCCACCAACACCAGTGATAGATCTGTGCCCATCAGTACTGTAACCCAGTGTTACACAGTGACAGACCTGTACCCACCAGTACTGTGCCCCAGTGTTACACAGTGACAGACCTGTAGACACCAGTACTGTACCCCAGGGTTATACAGTGACAGACCTGTACCCACCAGTACTGTACCCATGTTATACAGTGACAGACCTGTACCCACCAGTACTGTACCCATGTTATACAGTGACAGACCTGTACCCACCAGTACTGTACCCGTGTTATACAGTGACAGACCTGTACCCACCAGTACTGTACCCCAGGGTTATACAGTGACTGACCTGTACCCACCAGTACTGTACCTGTGTTACACAGTTACAGACCTGTACCCACCAGTACTGTACCCGTGTTATACAGTGACAGACCTGTACCCACCAGTACTGTACCCCAGGGTTATACAGTGACTGACCTGTACCCACCAGTACTGTACCTGTGTTACACAGTTACAGACCTGTACCCACCAGTACTGTACCCGTGTTATACAGTGACAGACCTGTACCCACCAGTACTGTACCCCAGGGTTATACAGTGACAGACCTGTACCCACCAGTACTGTACCAGTGTTATACAGTGACAGACCTGTACCCACCAGTACTGTACCCCAGGGTTATACAGTGACTGACCTGTACCCACCAGTACTGTACCTGTGTTACACAGTTACAGACCTGTACCCACCAGTAATGTACCCCAGTGTTACACAGTGACAAACCTGTACTGTACCCCAGTATTGTACAGCTCACAGCACTCTCTGCAGACATAATCTGCTTAACATATAATCTATGATTGTATGGCTGCGTGTTCTTCACAATTCAAGTGGACAGACAGTGAAAGTTGCTTGTACCCACCATCACGCTTTACTGAAATCCCAGCAGCAATCCCTTGTCCCTTCTAGTTGATCATTGTAGCTGGCAAGTGAGAGGGTTACAGTCTGCAGTTGGGATATTACCTCAAGTCATACACAAATTTGGCAGACACCCTTTGAAAAGCCACTGGAGCAAACTTCACTCGTGCTATGTTGAGCCATTAATCATGGGGATTGTGCACATTTTAGTCGCAGAGAATGATCCCAGAATCTGTGTACAGGAAATAGATGTTATGGTATATAAGGTATGGGAGGAGGGAGTTATTTATTTCATGTCCACATCATGCCAGCGATATTGTAGTTCGATTCTCGATCATTGAAAAAGTGGCGTGCATTGACTGCATGAGCAGTGAATGTTCTACGCAGTGAGCTTTGAGAGTGTGTGACAAAATATTTGCAGGCAATTTAAATAAGGGCAGGGTGGAAGTGTTTGTCTATGGCACTTGTTCCTCCATGTATTTCCTGAAGCCCTTGATATATCACCCTGTGACATATTTCACATAGGGACCAAGCCACCAGGATAATTCTGTCATACAAGGACTGTGCTGTGAGGGTGGGCCTTCACCAACTATATGTTGTGTTGTTGCCAGTGATGAGCAAAGTGAAATGGCACATTGGGGGCAGGAGAGTGGCACCTGTGTGAGATCCGAGGGCTATGTTTATGAAAACAGAACTGCAGCTATCTCCATGTGTATGTGGAAGGAAAGCTCTGCTCACTATTTAATGTTAACATTTTGGCTGGCGCTGTCCCGGCCAACATTTATCCCTCAACCAACAACAATAAAAACAGATGATCTGGTCATTTATCTCATTGCTGTTTGTGGAATCTTGCTGTGCGCAAATTGGCTGCCGTGTTTCCTACATTACAACAGTGACTATACCTCAAAAGTACTTGTTGGCTGTAAAGTGCTTTGGGATGTCCTGAGGTCATGAAAGGCACTATGCAAATACAAATTCTTTCCTTTCCTTCAGAGCTAGACCAGTTAGCAGTGAAATCAGGCACCACTTTTTCACTCAAAGGGTAGTAGAAATCTGGAACTCTCTTCCCCCAAAAGGCTGTGGATGCTAGGGGTCAATTGGAGCTTTCAAGACTGAGATAGATAGATTATTGTTAGGCAAGGGTATCAAGGGATGTGGAGCAACGGCGAGTAAATGGAGTTGAGGTACAAATCAGCCATGATCTAACTGGATGGCAGAACAGGCTCGAGGGGCTGAATGGCCTACTCCTGTTCCAATGTTTTGCATCATGAGATAAGAGTATCTCTGCTGCAAACACATGCAGAGATTTTTTTGTGTTGAAAAATCTCTTTGCAGGGTAAAACCTAACACACCATTAAAACTGAGGCCCTTTGGCAAGATCACTTATCAAGTCAATGTAAAGCGTGAAACAACAACAGAAAGTCTATTTGCAGTGCAACTCGAACTCTTGCTCATCTTCTCCAAATTAAGGCATCACCCAAAGATGATGCCAGAATGCTGCCACTGGGGGTGGATTTCCTTTCTTGTCGCATGTAACAAAACGGGGAGCTAGTTCTTTATCAACGCGTTTAGGATTTTGCAACAGTTCTTGGACGGTACATGCTTTTTTTGGATGAGACATTAAAGCGAGGCCCTGTCTACTCTCTCGGGTGGATATAAAAGATCCCACGGTGCTATTTTGAAGAAGAGCAGGGGAGCTATCCACGGTGTCCTGGCCATTATTTATCCCTCAATCAACATCGCTAAAACAGATTATCTGGTCATTATCACATTGCTGTTTGTGGGAGCTTGCTGTGTGCAAAATTGGCTGCCGCGTTTCCTATATTACAACCGTGACTACACTTTAAAAGTCTTCATTGGCTGTAAAGCACTTTGGGATGTCCTGAGGTCATATAAATGCAAGTCTTTTACAAATCCTTTTCCCAATTTGGTGAATTGTCTGTATTTCTCAGTTCTGTGGATTTGCATTTGAATCCTACAATATAGTAGACCTCAGGGAGACAATTCAAACATTATGTGCTATACGATTTTGGAGAACTTGGTTCCTGGATAAAGAGCAGTATAGTCTACAGATGCATAAGTCCCAGAGCATGGGGTAGGCATATGCTGGGCTAACCCTGCTGGTATTAAGCATTCTGCAATAATGGCAACTTAACTTAACTTCCAGGTGTTATGCTGCCGGTCTTTAAAGTGTAATAGAAAGTAGGGGCAGTGACGAGGCGGGATCTGTAGGGGGACTATTGTGAATCTCCCACTGTTCACACTATTGTTAAATTTGAATGATACCAAATCTACTTGGCAAGGGAAGGGAGATCGACAGCATACAGAAAGATCTGGACACATTCCATAGCTGAAGAATGGCAGCTGGCTTTTGTTGTAGATAAATTGAAACTAATTTGTATTTGAAAGTGTGTACACTGTGAAAGGACACATAGAGAGAAATTATCTTGAGTGCGATTGTTGACGAGTCACTGAATATTCCAGCTGATGCAACGATGTTAGCAACAAAGCTAATCAGTTATCAGTATACAATTGAAGGGAATTTCACTGTAAGTTGATACATGTTCATCCTTGTACAGGTTACTGGTGAAGCTCTAGTCAAAATGCTAAATGGAATTTTGGGTACCTCACCTTTGAAAGGACATTGAAGCATTGGGAGGGTTTAGAGAAGGGTGATGAATATGGGACTTGGAGTGATGAATGAGGAGATGCAAAGAAAATTGGGGAGGGGACATGATCCAGGTCTTTAAAATGCTGAGTGGCACAGATAATGCAAATGGAAGTAAGCTATTTGATTTAGACTGGTAGCACAGAACTAGAGGCACCCCCATTAAAAGCAAAGTCATATCTTTAAAAAGGAGCTGGGCACATATCTACAATAGCAAAATACTGCGGATGCTGGAAATCCGAAATAACAACAGAAAACGCTGGAAAAACTCAGCAGGCCAGGCAGCATCCGTGGAGAGAGAAACAGAGTTAACGTTTCAGGTCGAAGACCTTTCGTCAGAACTGGAAAAAAGCAGGAAATGGAATAGATTCCATTTCCTGCTTTTTTCCAGTTCTGACTAAAGGTCTTCGACCTGAAACGTTAACTCTGTTTCTTCTCCACGGATGCTGCCTGGCCTGCTGAGTTTTTCCAGCGTTTTCTGTTGTTATTTGGGCACATATCTAGTTGGGAATGGAGGGACGGTAACAAAAATAGAAAGAATTTACGTTTATATAGCGCCTTTCATGTCCTCAGGACATTCCAAAGTGCTTTACAGCCAATGAAGTACTTTTGAAGTGTAGTCACGGTTGTAATGTAGGAAAGTGGAAGCCAATTTGCGCACATCAAGTTCCCACAAACAGCAATGTGATAAATAACCAGGTAATCTGTCTTTAGTGTTGGTTGAGGGATAAATATTGGCCAGGACAACGGGGAGAACTCTGCTCTTCTTCGAACAGTACCATAGGATCTTTTATATCCACCTGTGAGTGCAGACGATGTCTCTGTTTAATGTCTCATCCGAAAGACGACACCTCCGACAGTACAGAACTCCCTCAGTACTGCACTGGGAGTGTCAGCCTAGATTATGTTTTCAAGTCTCTGGAGTGGGACTTGAACCTACAACCTTCTGACTCAGATCCCCTTCTGCGCATGTGCGTTGTTTACCAAAGCCGCGCATGCACAGTACCCAACATTTGCGGCCTGCAGTGCAGCCTGGGCCGGGGGTGGGGGGGGCGTGGAAGAGAGAGGATCGAAAGGAGAGAGAGAGAGGAAATCGGAGGGGGGGGGGAGAGAGAGGATCGGAGGGGGGAGAGAGAGAGAGAGGATCAGAGGGGAGAGAGAGAAGGAATCGGAGGGGGGAGAGAGAGAGGATCGGAGGGGGGAGAGAGAGAGAGAGGATCAGAGGGGAGAGAGAGAAGGAATCGGAGGGGGGAGAGAGAGAGGATCGGAGGGGGGGAGAGAGTGAGGGAATCAGAGGGGGAGAGAGAGAGGATCGGAGGGGAGAGAGAGAGGGAATCGGAGTGGGGGAGAGAGAGGAGGGGAAGAGAGAGAGAGAAGGGAGGGGGAGAGAGAGGGAATCGGAGGAGGGAGAGCGAGGAAGGAAGAGAGAGAGGGGATCGGAGGGGGGGGAGAGAGAGGATCGGAGGGGGGAGAGAGAGAGAGAGGATCAGAGGGGAGAGAGAGAAGGAATCGGAGGGGGGAGAGAGTGAGGGAATCAGAGGGGGGGAGAGAGTGAGGGAATCGGGGAGAGAGAGAGGATCGGAGGGGAGAGAGAGAGGGAATCGGACTGGGGGAGAGAGAGAGAGGAGGGGAAGAGAGAGAGAGAAGGGAGGGGGAGAGAGAGGGAATCGGAGGAGGGAGAGCGAGAAGGAAGAGAGAGAGGGGATCGGAGGGGGGAGAGAGAGGGAATCGAAGGGGGGACAAGAGAGAGGATCGGAGGGGGAGAGAGAGAGGATTGGAGTGGGGAGAGAGGAGGGGGTGTGAGAGGAGGGGGAGAGAGAGGGGATTGGAGGGGGGAGAGAAGGAGGATCAGAGGGGGAGAGAGAGGATCGGAGGTGGGGAGAGAGAAGATAGGAGAAGGGGAGAGAGAGGATGGGAGAGAGAGGAGGAGAGAGGAAATCAGAGAGGGGAGAGACAGAGGGTGAGAGAGAGAGAGAGGAGGTAAGAGAGAGAGGAGGGGAAAGAGAGAGAGGAGGGGAGAGAGAGGATAGGGAGAGAGAGAGAGGGAGGAGTGGGAGAGGGAGAGGGAGGAGGTGAGAGAGAGAGGATCGAAGGGAGAAGAGAGAGGATCGGAGCGGAGGGGAGAGGAGGTCAGGAACTCGGGGTGTGGGGGGAGAGAAGGTCAGGAACTAGGTGGGTAAAGAGCATGGAGAGCACAGTGGGGATGGTGGAAGAATGTGATCCAGGTCTAAAGGGGGAGAATGAGAGCGAGAACGTTATCCAAATGATAAGACGGATCACGTTCTTCCAACTGCACCCCCTTTACACCGGCACCATGTTCTCCCTCTCCTCCCCGTAGACCTGGTTGATTTTTCGGAAAGCTCGGTGCATTCTCGGAAAGCTCGGTGCATGTGTGGCAAGTGACATTATTGGACTGGATGAAATCTGGAAGTCATAACACTGTCACTATTCACTTCATACCTAATAAACCTGTTAACAATCCGTGACCCACACACAATGCTCCATCCATGGGGGTGGAGGGAGGTCAGGAAATTGTTGGGGGAAGACGGTCAGGAACCCGGTGGGTTGGGGTGGGGACTTGGGCAGGGGGAGAAGATCAGAAACCCTGGGGGGGGGGGGGGGAGGAACTTGGGCAGGGGAGAAGGTGAGGAACCCGGAGGCGGGGGGTGGAGGGGGGGGAAGGTCAGGGTCAGGAACTTGTTGGGGATGGAAAAGGTAAGATACTCGGGAGGAAGGTTAGGAACTTGTTGGGGGGGCAGGAACTTGTTTGGGGGGTGGGAGAAGGCCTTAACCCACGAGGGCGAGCCCTGTCTGTTATGTATGAGCTCTGTTCTGTCTGGAGCCTGGCAGTCAGAATGGCTCAAATTATAGTTTGCAAAGTAATTAATTACTTAGGCAGGCAGGATCTACTTACACATTCCATAGAAACTGCAAGGGGACCAATCAGAACTCAGGTCTTGTCCTCCAAGGTGACCAATCAGAAATCTGGTGCTGGAAATAAACGCGACTAAAATAAAGAGGTGCTCTTGATGTAGGGTGTCAATCTATTGACTGTCTTCTGCCATCGTAAGAAATTTTGTGGTACTTGAACCCTCAAACTTCTGACTCAATATCAAAGTACTATGTGGGGCAATTTAAGCCAATACACCAGTGTTGTGTGATACTCCTCACATTGCTCCCACAACCAGTATCAGACTTGCATTCACCAGTACTTTACCCCAATGTTATACTGTTCAATAGAACTATAGAAGATAACAGCACAGGAGGAAGCCATTCAGTCCATTGTATCTGTGCTAGTTCTTTGCTAGCGCAATTCAAAACTAATCCCGTTAGTCTTCTGCTTTTTCTCCATAGCCCAGTAGCTTCCTTCCCCTGCTACAAATGTTTCTCTGCTGTTCCCTTAAAAGACGCAATGGTCTCTGCTTGAACTACTCCTTTTGGCAAAGTATTCCATGTTCCAACAATCATCTTTGTAAATAAATCTCTCCTAAACCCTCTCCTCACACTCTTAAGTGACAATTTTAAGTTGATGACTCCTCATTACTGATTCTCAAACCAGAGGAAATGATCTTTCCCTACTAACCCTATCAAAAAAGGCACTTCACAGGAATGTTATAAAACAAAATTTGACACCGAGCCACATAAGGAGATATTAGGGCAGGTGACCAAAAGCTTGGGCAAAGAGGTAAGTTTTAAGGAGTGTCTTAAAGGAAGAAAGAGACGTAGAGAAGCGGACAGGTTTAGGAAGGAAATTCCAGAGCTTAGGGCCTTGGCAGCCGAAGGCACAGCCGCCAATGGTGGAGTGATTAAAATCGGGGAGGCACAAGAGTCCAGAATTAGAGAAGCGCAAATAAATACAGTAGAATCATTTGTTTAGACGGTGTTGAATGTACAAACCCACAACCGTGTTTACTCAGGAATTATAAAATCATCCTCTCTAGTCAAATACAAATAGCATCTGACATGTTCCATATTATTTGAGACTATTCTACTAGCGTGAGAAGCCTTATTGTTCTCCCATATTACCTGGGCTGGAAATGATGCTTACCCATTCTAACCCCGGAATGATCTCATGAGTTCAGATCTTTGATTTCTAATGTATTTAAAACTTAGACTTAAAATTTGAGTCATATGAACATCCCAATTTGGGAGCAATTCTGCTTGAAATGTCAGTCCTACATTCCCATTTCTACATCTTTTGCCACCTTGAGAGTCTGTGGTGCGGTGGATCTTTATTAGGAACAAACAGCTGCTCGATCCAATATGGCTGCCAAAGGTTGCAAATGTTGCCTTGGCTGTATGGTCTGTATCTCATGTCTGGACCTTCACCTCCACCACCCACCTTAAACTGCCACAAACAGCTGGCAAGACTTATATGGGCACCTGACCCAGGGCCACATCACAACTGAGGGGTGATGTAACCTGGCCTCACAATGAAAACCATGACAACCCAGAAACTACAGGGGTTGGACAAAACACAGCAAAGTGCTACAAACTGTATTTGTACATGAGAGAGCAACGAGGGGAGAGCTTAAAGACAAATCTATCCAAATTTTGGAAGATCACCGAGAGAAAATTGGAAACACTGTGGAAATTATTGACTTAGTGTTGATTATTAGAGAGAAAGAAGTCAGAGATCTGATTACAGACTGTGAGTGAGTGAACAAAGTCTTTAATTGATCATTACTCACAGAAATTATTTGGAAAAAAGCATTTCTTCATATTGAAGAGTAGTAGAATTTATAGTAAAGAACAGGATGGAGCTGCTGAGAGTGTATCGAACAGCTTAGTGAGAAGGCAGTAACAATAATACTGAAGGGAGCAATTCTAAATTTCCACTGGGCTCTGGAAAGACTGCTAAAATGTACCTCAATGTGGAATCATTCTCAGTGGCCCTTTGGATGATGATTGCTGAGGAAGATAAAAGTTGTCAGTAGAAAATATCAAAGAGCCTCCAGACACTGGGGCGTCAGCACCCAGAAACAGTGTGAATGAGCTGCCATGACTATCTGTGCCACCACACCATGTGGACAGCTCCACAAGGTGTAGTATTGGAGAGCATGGCGATGATTATCAAGGACACCCTTGATCAAATTAGCCAAGCACCAGCGGAGAAAGTTATCTCTTTGGCTGCCATGTTGATGACGATGTTAACAGGAGCACAAGCTGACAGCCAGGAAGCTGCCAGAAATCTCCTGTTTACCAGGAGCTTCAGGTTCAGAAATTAAGTTGTCCAGTTGACAACAAAGAGTTTCAAACAAGGTCACCTTCCGCATGTGTACATGGTGAAGACCTTAACAAAAATGTCAACAGAAAATGTGTACAGCATGGTGCCTTTACTAAAATCCATTTTAGGGACCATGATTCCAGTACTTATTGGAGTTGAACAGGCTGAGCTGAAGACTGCATTTGCTTCAGCACCAGGAAGTTTTAGCAAGAGCACCCTAGTCTATCTGGGAAATGCAGAGAAAGTCTCAGACCCTAAAGTGACTAAAGAGTCTTTCTCCACCGAGATCTACACTGTCTATAGTCTGTTGTTCAAGGTGTGGCTTGAGAAGGAGTCCTCTGAATTGAAGATCCCAATAGTGGAAGGGAAGCTCCAGGCTATGTCATCCCCCTGCTGCCCAAGGACACACTGGAGGAAGAGCTGCCCAGGTTAGTTCCGGGCATCCTATCTCTCTACAAGAAAGAACCAGGGCATTTTTCCATCAGTGTGTCTGTGCGGGTAATGGATGTTGCCATAGAGATGAGATATCTGGGGTTGAATTCACAGATGAACAACCTGCTCAAAAGTCTCCACCAGCAAATGTGTGTTTTGGTGGGGTCTTGCTGTGAAGAAATGCAATATGATCCTTTGCTGTTTTGGAGCTCTGGTCCCAACTTATGCAGGCTCAATAGTCGAATTTCTGCTATCCCACTTGGAGAACGCTGACCAACAAATGATCGTAGGGACACTCAGTGTACTGAGGCACCTCATCATATCAGTCTCCTCACAGTTTGAGAGGAAGAAGGCTCAGATTGTGGCTGCCATAAAACCAGTGCTCCTGGACAAGAGCAGCAATCAGGAGAAGAAGCTAATTGCCCAGGTAATATGTGTCATGGTCCAGCAAGGTTACCTTGAGCCAGATGGAGGAAAGGCAATGGTGGAATTCATCATCCAACAGGGTGTTGCATCTGTTGATTCAGGTACACTGGTACCACCCAACCATCAGCCAGACCAGGTAACAGATGAAGAATTAGTCACAGTTACAGTGAAACAGTTACGTGTGTGATTACAACTGCAGTGAAGATGGAGGATGTCCTTTGGCTGTTCTTACTGAAGTTTGTCACTATGATCCAGTACACTAAGGTTTTAACAATAATCTGTAATTGTTCAGCACATTGTTGAGGCTGCCGCAAAACACGAATTAAGACTGAATCCATGTGTGGAAAACAAAGGCTTTTTAATACCACTGCATGGTCCCAAAATGGCTGAAACCAACTGCTCCCAGAATTCTCTGGAAAAATCCTGAGGCCCCGCCCACTCCTTTTCTCCTGCCTTAAAGGCAAGGTGCCTTAAAGGCAAGGTGCCCGATATTTTGTCCACGGACGGAAAAGTGGAATATGCCCGTTTAGGTGGCGATCCGCCACACAGCTCCCCCCAGAATCCGCTTAGGAGGTGTGGACGAGACGGTGCGGCGGTCTGATGGGCCGGCCGGAGCGGCTCTTGTAGGACGCCGGTGGATGTGGAACGGCCGGGCGTGGAGCAGCCGGGTGAACCGGCTTGAGGGCAGGTCAGCCGCGTGGTGGTGGACGAGCTACAGGGACCTGCTCACCGGGCTCCGAGTGTGCTGGCTTCAGTCGGTCAACCGACACTTTTTCGGTCCTGTCGCCCACTTGCAGGGTGAAAAATTTGTCCCCAGCCTGTAGCACCTTGTAGGGCCCGTCGTACGGGGGTTGAAGGGGTCCGCGGTGGGCGTCGTGCCGGACGAAAACGAACCGTGCCTGGTGCAGGCTTAGTGGGACGTGTGAGGTGGATTCGCCGTGTCGGGCAATGGGCACCGGGGCGAACTGCAGCGCCGGTGAGGCGAAGTCGTGGCGTTGCTGGTCGGCTGACCAGGGTGTCGTGGTGGTGGGCAGGAACTCGCTGGGTACGCGCAGCGGCTGACCGTACATGAGCTCTGCTGCCGATGCGTGGAGGACCCACGGAAGTCGGTCGGTCCAGGCGCCATCCTGGAGGCTGGCTCGAAGAGATGCCTTCAAGGATCTGTGGAACCGCTCACACAGTCCGTTGGCTTGGGGGTGGTACGCTGTGGTGCGGTGAATGGTCACCCCGAGATTGCGTGCGACGGCGGTCCAGAGTTTAGAGGTAAATTGCGGACCTCTGTCCGACGTCATGTCGGAGGGGACGCCGAACCGTGCGACCCAGGTGCTGACGAAGGCTCTGGCGATGTCGGCGGTGGTGGTAGAGGTCAGTGGAATGGCCTCGGGTCAGCGCGTGGTGCGGTCAACGATCGTCAGCAAGTGCGTGTGGCCTTGCGACGGCGGCAGGGGCCCGACGATGTCCACGTGGATGTGGTCGAATCTACGCGAGGGGATGGTAAACTCCTCGAGAGGTGCTTTCGTGTGTTGCTGTACCTTGGCTCGTTGGCAGGCTAGGCAGGAGTTGGCCCAAGTACGCACATCCTTGCGAAGGCCGCGCCAGACAAAGCGGTTGGCTACCAATTTGATGGATGCGCGGGCGCCGGGGTGGGAGAGGTTGTGGAGAATGTCGAATACCCGGCGGCGCCAGGACGCTGGGACGACAGGCCGAGGTTGACATAGGGATATGTCGCACTTGACCGTGACTGCGGTCGGGCCACAGGCGACGTCGGCCAGGCGTAGCCCTGATAGGTTGGTAGGTGCAGAGAGCAGATCAGGGTCGGTGATCTGGTCTGCTGCGAGTTGAGCGTAGTCGACTGCCAGGTGTGCGGCGTGGATGGCGGGGCGGGAGAGGCAGTCGGCTACCACATTGTCTCGGCTGGAGATGTGTTGGATGTCCGTGGTGAACTCGGACACTGCCGCGAGCTGGCGCTGCTGCCTGGCAGACCAGGGGTCGGTTGTCTTTGCCATTGCGAATGTCAGGGGCTTGTGGTCGACAACGCAGTGAAGGGGTGGCCCTCAAGCAAAAACCGAAAATGGCGGACCGCCAGGAACAGCGCGAGGAGCTCGCGGTCGAAGGTGCTGTACTTGACCTCCGGGGGGCGTAGTTGGCGGCTGAAGAAGGCAAGTGGTTGCCAGGCGCCGTCGACCCACTGCTCATACACGGCGCCGACCGCGTGGTCGGAGGCGTCCATGGTGGGCGCTACCCTGGCATTGGACCGTGGGTGCGCGAGCAGGGTGGCGTTGGCCAGCGCGGACTTGGTGGAGTCGAAGGTGGCGGACGCGTCTGCCGTCCATTCGACCGCCATCTTGCCGCTCCTGCCCCGGAGGGCTTCATACGGGGCCTCATGAGGGACGCCGCTTTGGGGATGAAGCGGTTATAGAAATTCACCATCCCGAGGAACTCCTGGAGGCCTTTGATGGTGGTGGGGCGGGGAAATTGTTGGACGGCCTGCACCTTGGTGGGCAGGGGAATGACCCCAGCATGGGTGATGTGGTGGCCGAGGAAGTCGATCTTGTCCAGGCCGAACTGGCATTTGGCTGGGCTGAGGATGAGCCCGTGGTTGCTGAGGCGCCTGAACAGGATGCGAAGGTGTTCGAGGTGTTCCTGCTTGGAGGAACTGGCTACCAGGATGTCGTCCAGGTAGACGAACTGGAACTTCAGGTCCCGAAGGACCGAGTCCATGAGCCGTTGGAATGCCTGGGCCGTGTTTTTGAGGCCGAAGGGCATCCACAGGAACTCGAACAGGCCGAAGGGGGTGATTACGGCCGTCTTGGGGACGTCCGCGGGGTGGACGGGGACTTGGTGGTAGCCGCGCACCAGGTCGACCTTGGAAAAGACTGAGCGGCCGGCCAGTCTAGCCGAGAAGTCCTGAATATGCGGCACGGGGTACCGATCAGGGGTGGTGGCGACGTTGAGGCGGTGGTAATCCCTGCAGGGGCGCCAACCTCTGCCTGGTTTGGGGGCAATGTGGAGTGGGGAGGCCCAGGGACTGTTGGAGCGGCGGATGATGCCGAGCTGTTTCATGGTGGCAAACTCGGTCCGCGCGATCTCCAGTTTGGCCGGGTCCAGCCTGCGGGCGTGGGCGTACACTGGGGGGCCTGTGGTGGGGATGAAGTGTTCCACCCCGTGTTTGGCGGCCTCCACGGAGAAGGTCGGATTGGTAAGGGCCGGGAATTCGGCCAGGAGTGCCGAGTAGTCATCCGTGGCCCGGGCGTGGCACTGTGACGCCATGTCGGCGGGTTGACGGGGGGCCATGGCGCCCAGGATGGGGGACATGGTGTTCATGTCCACGAGGCGGTGACGAAGGATGTCTACCAGTAGGCCGTGGGCGCACAGGAAATCTGCGCCGATGAGAGGGAGAGCACCTTGGCAGTGATGAACTCCCATCGGTAGCGGCGACCAGCGAGGTCGAGGGTGACTGTCCGGGTGCCGTACGTCCGGATTTCCGAGCCGTTAGCCGCAGCCAGCGCCGGTCCTCGTTCGTCCTTTTGGATGTCGAGGGAGGAGGCCGGGATGATGCTGTACTGAGCTCCAGTGTCGCACAGGAACCGGCGGCCAGTTTTGTCATCCGTGACGTACAGCAGGGAGCCCGCGTGGCCCACGGCCATCGCGGGGGCTGGTACGGGGGCGGACTTGAAAGAGCAGGGAGGTGTGCACCGTTGTGCCCTGGCGCCGAACCGTGCGTGGTAGTAACAGTGGCCCGGGTTAGTGGGGCGCGAAGGCCCCGTGGGCCTGGTGGTTGGTCCTTGTGGCCGCGTGGTGGCCGGTGAGGGGCGCGCCCAGGCATTGGCTGCCAGGTCCGGAGTGACGTCGCGGCTGGAGTGAGCGGACAGCAGCTTGTCGGCCTCATCGGCCAGGGCTTCCAGGTTCGTGAGGCCGGACGCCACGATCGCTGGGCGGATGCTGAGAGGGAGCTGGTGGATGAACAGCATGCGGAAGAGGGATCCGGGTGGGCTCTCATCGGTGAGGGAGAGCATGTGGGAGAGGAGGTCTGACGGTGAGGCATCACCGAGGCCTGGAAGGTCGAGGAGGTGGCAGTTTCGCTGGTATGCCGAGGCCGTAAATTTTTTAAGGAGCGCTGCCTTAAGATGTGCGTACTTGCCTTCCTCTGGTGGGTTCTGCAGCGCTGTCCAAACCTTTGAAACTGTGGCGCTACCGAGTGATGTGACGAGGTAGTCGTACTGTGTCCCATCTGTGGTGATGTTTCGCAGCCGGAAGCGGGATTCAGCTTGGAGAAACCAGGCTTCGGGCTGGTTTTCCCAAAACTCTGGCAGTTTCACGGAAACTGCGTTCGTGTCCGCCATTGCAGTGCTCGGAATGCGTTCTGAGCATCGGGGTCACCACTGTTGAGGCTGCCGCGAAACACGAATTAAGACTGAATCCATGTGTGGAAAACAAAGGCTTTTTAATTCCACTGCATGGTCCCAAAATGGCTGAAACCAACTGCTCCCAGAATTCTCTGGAAAAACCCTGAGGCCCCGCCCACTCCTTTTCTCCTGCCTTAAAGGCAAGGTGCCTTAAAGGCAAGGTGCCCGATATTTTGTCCATGGACGGAAAAGTGGAATATGCCCGTTTAGGTGGCGATCCGCCACAACATCTTTGAAAAAAGAAACAGCAAGCCGGCAGTGAAAGGTTTTTTCTCACTTACAATGAATATCCCAATCTCCCTAAAGCCCAGGCACTGCTGACCCGGTTCCTCATCGTGTCTTGTTGCCCATATCAGGGAGGAAGACAAGGAGCTGCGGCACTGAGGCTAATGTAAGTCCTGAGCCTCAATATCCACCCAGCAACTGTGAGAGGGTGGAAAGAGGAGCTTCCATCATTGGTTGACCAATTACTGAAGAATTCTGGCCCAATGGGAATGGGAGCAGAAATTATTGCTGATCTTGTCCAGAACTTTGAATATGAAGGCACCAATCTGGATCAGCAAAAGGAGCAGTTGGAGGTTCTGAAAGCAGTCACAGAACAGTTAGTTAACCCTGATGCTTCAGTCCTCTTTCAAACCTGCTGTCAGATCACAGAGGTCATTTCCAAGTGTTTGCCCCATGACCAGCTGGGCAACTTGCTCTTCATGGTCTTCAAAGGACTGTCCAACCAACACCCCAGCTGTTCCAGTCAACCGCTGTGCTCATGCAAATCATCATTAAAAGACGTGGCAGTGAACTTCAGGACCAGGTCCCAGAGATACTTGACGTGCTGAGTGTTCAATTGCAGTCAGATCCTTATGAGGAGGTGAAACTTTCAGTTCTATGGAGTATCGCCATACTGGCCTCACATAACACAGCAACAATTGTGTCCTGTCTCCTCAACTACCCCGTCCCTTTGGACAAGTACATCAGTGACGTGTGGAAATCACTGGCCGAGGACACAGAATGTGCCACAAGTACAATGGGAGAGCTGCTGGATGGACTGAACAGTTACAATTTGGGATAAGCAGAACCTGTCCCGTCAGTGAGAACGCAACACAGTATTGGCCCCTGAATCCCTGGCTGCCATCTGTGGGCTGCACGAGATGATAACTAAGCCTGAGTCAGCAAAGGCGGTGACTGCATTATTTCCGCAGATATTTAGTGTCCTGCTCATTCATCTCAAGTCTTGTGTTAATGTTTGTCTGCTCAGTGGTTTTGTTCCTGATGGTCAATCGCAGCAGAGAGATTTCACAGTTGAGCTTCTAACATCTGAAAGCAGCAATGTATGTGTGTGAACTGTGAGGAGACACTAAAGGATCTGCTAGCTCAGACAGATAATGAAGCAGTGCTTAATGACATGGAGGAAAGTGGAGAATGGGACCAGATGATGGATCTCTGCAAATCTGACAAGGGGTTGTCCTGCTGGCCAGAGCAATGGTGAAATATGCTGCCCCAGTCTGACTGGCATTGTGAAGCAGCTAGCAGCTCAAATCCTTACTGTCCAAAACTGTCAGGCAGTCACCCTGGCTTCCTTCTTTGGAGCGCTATTAAAATCTCCACTGGTTTCACAGCTGCAGCTCACAGACACTCTGGGAAGCAGATTGCTAAGATGTTTGCTCTAGAGTTCTCCAGTTGCCCAGTTGCTGTGTGTCAGGGGCCTGGGCAACGTTACAATTGGAGCACATAACAAGACTGAAAGATGGTCTCAGAAAGTGATGTGCACAATGATTACTCTGTTGGGGAACTAGGAGAGCCAGAAGGAGGTGCTAATATTTGAGGTGCTGTCGTGCCTCTAGAAGCACTTAATTCAGTTGTGAGCAAACACCATCCAACCCTTTGTAGAGAAAATCCTCGCCAGGATTCAACCACTCTTCGAGGCAGAGTCTGATAAAGTGCAGGCTGAAGCGTTCAGTGTGTTGGGGAACTTGGCCAAGTGTGGGATTGGAGGTTCCAGATCCTCCTTCTGCCGACAGGTCCATTACAATCTGGTGTGCTTGTTGTTGCACCTGGATGGAAAGAGTGAGGAGGTCACCAGGCCTTGTAGCTAAACACTGCGGTTTATCTTCCCACTTGTTGGGCTGGATTTTGGTGGGGTCAGTGGGCGCGATCGGTGGTGGGTCAGGTGGGAAAGTGTTTTTTTTCCCCAGCGGGTCGGGACCCCACTGCGAACACACCGCCACCAGATGTCGGGTCTGTCAGCGCTGAGCAGACCCGACACGCAGCGGCGGGAGAGGCAATTAAAATCATTAGTGGCTTGTTTTACAGCCACTTATCAATGGTTTTTTTCCCAGCTTTTTGAATTTGACAGGTCACCCACCGGTTTCCCACTGTGCCTAGACCTCATCTGTGAAGCTGAGGTGGGAGGTCAATGGCCATTGAATCAGCTGATGAGCTGACAGCTTTAGATGTCAAGTCAAAGCTCCCAGCTGATTGAGAAATGTTCCCTTAACGACTAGCTTCTCTAAACTGCATTTCCACAACAGATTCAGGATGCTGCAAGTCTTTACACAAGTCTCCATCGAGTCTGACCTCATTACCTCTCCCACCATTGACAGATCGCTTCTGTCATCCCTACTTCAGCTGCCATCTATTCCATCAGCATGGGTGCCCTTGAAACTCTCTCACCTTGGTCCTCAGAATCCCACCATGATCAGCCCCATCACCAGGCACACCAGCAGCACCAGGCACACCAGCAGCACCAACAATAACACCAACCTTCTCCACAATCAACTGATGCTGCACAGGACGCAGGGCACAGAGCATCAGCACCCGACCACATTGCTGCCCGGAGGTCAGGGATGGCCTCAGCATGGCCAGATTTACTTCACATGATGCGCCAGGTTGGCACCATCCCACACCAACACCATAAAGTATCCCTACAATGCCCAAGCCATTCCTTTCACACTCATCACCATTGCGGGGGTACTGTTGTGTCTCACCATTCACTGCAACTCACTAAGCCACTTCCAAAGGTGCACACAAATCTGTCCAAGAAAGCAAAGTGTTGAAAATAAAGGTTTCAATGTTTAACAGCACATTAACAGAAACTTGACATGAACATTGCATAAAACACCCAAGTGCCTACCCTTGTGTGTTGTTAGTTGGTATGCTTGCAGTAGGATGAGGGTGAGTGTGAGGGGTGGCTAGTGAGTTGGGGATGTGATAACGTAGATAGAGACAGATGGGTGGAGATGCAAGGTAAGTTGGTATGAGTAAGGATGTGCAGGAGTAGGGGAGGGAAGGCAGAGTGGTGGAGATGTGATGAGAGGTGCAGCAGGATGAGGCTAAGTGTGGCTTTGCAGTAACATCTCATGATCTCATGAGATCATTGAAAGGTTTGCGCCGCTACACCCAGATCCTCCTGACGACATCCCTGCTTGTGCCCTCCTGTGCAATGTGCAACCAGACGGCGTTAGAAGGGAAGAGAACCTCCCTGCGTGCTGTGACTCCCTCCATAAGCATATGGAGGGAGTCTTGGGAGAGCCTGGGTGCAGCCGTGCACCTCTGTGCAATGCTTGTCAGTGTTTGCAGCACCTCAATGCTGCAGAACACTGACAGCACAACTGTCAAAATCAATTTGCACATGGTCCCTTTAAGGAAACCAGCTCATGACGCGTCATCAAATGACTTCATCAGACCTGCTTCCTTCAATTGGCCAGGAAACACACTGAGCGGGCGTAACAAGCCCAATCAACGTAAAATCATTTTGGACAGCAGGCTGGAGCTAGCAGCGAGGTCGGGACCTGCCACTGACCCCGGCCTCACTGGACCCACTGAGGTAGGGGAAATCGCGCCCAGCCTGGTGGAACATCTGCGTAATGAACTGCTGCTGTTCACCATCAGACTGAAGAGTAAACGCACATGCCATTAACTTTCTCCACGACTTCTTAGCAGCAAACTGATCATTCTTTCAACATGATTTGTAAATTTGTAATTTTATGAATTGTAAGTAAATTGATATCATGTTGTGCCATTGTAACTATCAGTGGAATTTCAAGCGGTGCAGGTCCTGCTGCTGTGTGACTGGGAGTGAACTCTCCTGATACTCTCTCTCACACACACACACTCACACTCACACCCACACATGACATTAGACACAGATCCTGCCCCTCACTCCTTGCAATTCTTTGCTGGATCACATAGGATTACATAGGATATACAGCACAGAAACAGGCCATTCGGCCCAATCAGTCTATGGCGGTGTTTATGCTCCACTCTCGCCTCCTCCCGTCTTTCCTCATCTAACCCTATCAGCATAACCCTCTATTCCGTTCTCCCTCATATGCTTATCTTATCGCCCCTTAAATATATCTATACTATTCGCTTCAACCACTCCCTGTGGTAGCGAGTTCCACATTCTCACCACTCTCCGGGTAAAGAGGTTTCTTCTGAATTCCCTATTTGATTTTTTTGGTGACTATCTTACATCTAGTTTTGCTCTTCCCCACAAGTGGAAACACTCTCTCTGTATTGAATCTATCAAAACCTTTCATGATTTCAAGAGAAAAGAGACCTAACCTGTTCATCCTTTCCTGATAGGTATACCCTTGCATTTCTGGTATCACCCTTGTAAATCTTCTCTGCACCCTCTCCAGTGCCTCCACATCCTTTTTATAATATGTCAACCAGAATTGCACACAGTACTCCAAGTGTGGTCTATCCAGGGTTCAATACAAGTTTAGCATAACTTCACTACTTTTCAATTCTATCCCTCTAGAAATAAACCCTAGTGCTTGGTTTGCTTTTTTTATGGCCTTGTTAACCTGTGTCGATACTTTTAGTGATTTGTGTATTTGTACTCCTAGATCCCTTTGTTCTTCTACCCTATTTAGATTCTTATTTTCCAAGTTTATTAATGTCTTCTTGTAATTTGTTGCAGTCCTCCTCAGTATTGGCTTCCCCCCCCCCCTCCCCCCCCCCGCCAATTTGGTGTCGTCCGCAAATTTAGAAATTATGTTTTTGATTCCAAGGTCTAAATCGTTAATATAAATTGTGAACAACAGTGGTCCCAGCACTGATCCTTGTGGAACACCACTTCCCACCTTCTGCCACTCTGAATAGCTACCCTTTACCCCTACTCTCTGCTTTCTGTCTTGAAGCCAGCTAGCTATCCATTCTGCTACTTGTCCCCTGACTCCGCATTCCCTGACCTTATTCATTAGTCTATTATGTGGTACCTTATCGAAGGCCTTTTGAAAATCTAGATAAATTACATCTACTACATTACCCTTGTCTACTCTCTCTGTTACCGCTTCAAAAAATTCAATTAGGTTGGTCAAGCAAGACTTTCCCTTTTGAAATCCATGCTGACTATTTATTATTATATTTTTTGTTTCTAGCTGTTCTTCTATCTTCTCCTTTAGTAGGGATTCCATTATTTTTCCTACCACCGATGTTAAGCTGATTGGCCTATAGTTCCCTGGACATGTTCTATCTCCCTTCTTAAATATAGGTGTTACATTAGCTATCTGCCAGTCCTCTGGCACTACACCTTTTTCTAACGAATTACTAAATATGTGTAGTAATACCTCTGCTTTTTCTTCCCTAGATTCTTTTAAAATGCGTGGATGTAATCCGTCCAGACCAGGGGTTTTATCCTTTTTGAGTTTCATTAGAGGAGTGGGGGGGGGGCTATGGGCTCCCTGGGGTAGCCCAAGGTGGTGAGGGGGCTATGGGCTCCTTGGGGTAGCTCAAGGTGAGGAGGGGCTATGGGCTCCCTGGGGCAGCCCAGGGGGGGGGGGGGCTATGGGCTCCCTGGGGCAGCCCAGGGCGGGGGGGCTATGGGCTCCCTGGGGTAGCCCAAGGTGAGGAGCGGGGGCTATAGGCTCCCTGGGGTAGCCCAGGGTGAGGAGGAGGGGGGTCTATGGGCTCCCTGAGGCAGCCCAGGGCGGGGGGCTATGGGCTCCCTGGGGCATCTTGAAAAGATAACATGGACTCAGGCACAATAAAACAGGATATTTTTTTTAAAAGGTCCAAGAAGAGTTTAAGTAAAGTAAACAAAATATATTGAGGCATTGAACCAAACAGTGAATATTTATTGGACAGTAAAGTTCCTCCAGGGCTCATGAATGAGATAAAATATTAATGTAATGGGTTGTGTAAATTGGACATGAGGAAGTGACTGAGGGTATGATAGAAACAGGAAAATTACACCGCCAAATGGGGTCCAAAGGGGTCCAATGGGGTTAGGGAAAGGATGTACGAGTGCATCCATGAGAAGCATAAATCACCCGGGCATGATTCACCAAAAGATGTCATTCTGGTATCAACACACAATCTAGTGAAAGTCAGGAAAGAGTGGTTAAGAATAGTTAATTGATAGCTTTCTCTTGGAGATGGTTGTGTCCTTGCCTATGCTGAATAATTAGGAAAATTAATTTAATAGCCTGGCCACTACCTGAGACAGCGGGACCATGTAGGGGGTGATAAGCAAAGGCCTTCAGACACCCCATTGATCTATTGATCAAATAGCCTGAAAGCACAGGAATGGCTGGTATTTGATGTCACGTGTGGCATGATTTTGGGATACCGGTGTGTGTGCAAATTTGATATGCTGTGCATGAGGCAACAATTATGTGGAATGAATGATGAAGATGGACGAAAGAACGGGTCTCAGACATGCTCAGTCACATGAAATGGTTAATGTGCTAAGGAGAGTGAGAATACATACTGTATCGCTATTGATTTAAACTTATTAATCAAGGCACTGGCACATGCTCCATAGAGAAACTGACTAATGAAACGATCAGGATAGAGTTAAACACACACCAGTGGGATTGAAATTAAAGTAAAAAGGGACGTAGAATTTGTTTCCTCGCACAATTCAATTTCTGCGCCTTTATTCAGTGCCATCCCAGTCTGGGTAGACAGGACTCATGGGTAGGGCAAAGCATGCTGGGGTCAAAAGTTTTTATTGGCAGTAATGTGTGCGGGAGGGGCGCTGTGAATTGCTGAATAATCTATCCTTTACAATCTATCGATGAGTTGGCTGATTTGCTGCTGACCGTTCTCTGTGAGAGGAACAGATCTTGGGATGATTGATCTCCATGGGAACAATATCTGAGAAAGGAATGAGTAGTGTGTGATTGCATTGTGTAAACAGACCCCAGCTCCCATCTATGGATTACACAACTCCCACTGCCGCCCCCCTCCCCCGCCCCCCCACCACCAAATGAGGAACACACACTAGGTCCTGATACTACCAGAAATCCAGGCCGAAGCCTTCGGTGGGAGTGTGTCGGAAGGGAAGCAAACTAGGCTGGAAACCAGATACAGCAGGTTGGAGCTGGCACTGGGAGTTCCTAGTAGGCCATGTAAGGGGTCAGCCTATCGTCGGTGGTGGGAAAACTCCGAGAGACAACAATCCGGGACAAAATCAATTAGCGCTTGGAAAAATATGGGTTTATAAATGAAAGTCAGCACGGACCTGCCAAAGGCAAATCGTGTATGACCAAACCTATCGAGTTCCTCGCTGAAGCAACAGAGACGGTTGATGAGGGCAGTGCAGCTGATGCTGTGCACATGGACCCCCAAAAGGCGTCCGACAAAGTACCACACAATAGACTTGTCAGTAAAATTAAAGCCCATGGACAACCAGCTTTAGTGTCCTATGCAGCACATCCAGCAGCGGTGTCCTATGCAGCATATCCAGCTATGTTCTCCTATACAATGCTATTTTACAGGTGACAAAATGGAAGTTTGGGAGTGAAAGAATGGCCTAGAGTTTCTGCCAAGTTGTATTGGTACTTTCAGCACATTTTATTTAAAATTGGCCAAGCCAATGCAAAAGATCAAGGATTTTCAAGCCCAAGTTACATTCAGTGCAAATCGAGTTTCCACAATCTTTTGCGCTGGTTTAAAAAACTTCGTGCTGGAAACCGGCCCCGCCCACAAAACTGGCCACGTCCCTCAAATTAAAGGGGCCTTTGCCTGTTGATAACATAAATTTGGCTTTCTTCTTCCCTTAAATAGAAATACAAATAGTTTATAAAAGTTTGTTTTGGATGATACAAACAACCATAGTTGCAGTAAATTCAGAAACTTCCGTTTCATGGTCTCCTTTAATACTTTGACGGTGCACAGTTCTCTATTTGTCTGTTTTGTGTATTTATTTTACATTTTTATATTAAAGGATAAGAAGCTTTATTTTTGGATAAATGGTTTGATTTCATTAATTGCTTTCACATTCTGATTGTTATATTCATTTAAGCTTGGTCAACATGGAAAGATACAGCTTAGAAATCAAAAGGTACAGGATGTAATAAAGGGTGATCATCTTATTTCAGGACAAAATGACCTGTCCCCCTGTATGGGTCACCATGCGAGTTAATGATAGAGTTAATGTACCTGATGAAGTCATGTTTTGGAACATCTAGCAGATCAAATTAGTTAATGGATAGGTGGAAGCAGAATTTGGGGTCAGGATCAATGTTTGGGATACTAAAGGAGCAGGTAATGAAATCTAGAATGCTGTTTGGGTAATTATGTCTTGGCAGTGATTAGGGACAGTTATTTTGATTAGATTGCTATCCATAATATTGTTCGTCCTTCTGACAGGTTCCTTATACAAACAATAGTCAAGGGAGTCACCAGCTATGACTAAGTAAAGATTGGTTAGGTTGGCACTTTCTGCGATGGAAAAAAAGGCCCAGGGTTGGTGCCAAGAGAATAGGATGTCAACCTTGCCAGCCAAGACGAGAACATTTTGTATTTGAGCACTAGAGTACATAACTTGAGTACAGTTTGTCACGGAGTGCAGATCGGAACAGAGTGTTAAGCTGCGAGTTTGGTGAGTAAGGGAGTAAATCTTAAAGGTTAATCTCTTATTTTTATAAATTCTAGTCTTGTGTGCTTGCAATTAGCATTTAAATTTACTGTTTCAAGTTTTAAGTTTCTTCCAGGCTTGGGCAGGGCTAAGCAAGCTCTGTGCTGGAGAGCAGGTGAGAGTAATTAATTAATTAAGTGGTCTAATCTGGTTCTGTAACTGCCAGAGAGCTCACTTATTTAAATCTCAGCAGTATAAATAAGGGAGGCTAGAGTGCAGTTTGTCATGGAGTGCAGATCGGAACAGAGTGTTAAGCTGCGAGTTTGGTGAGTGAGGGAGTTGTTCCTTTCTTTTTCTATCTTTGTCAGCTTCCAGGAGAGCAGGAGCTAAAAAGCTGCACAAGAGGGGACAGAGAACCAGTGGTCAGTATTTAAGAACATAAGAACATAAGAAATAGGAGCAGGAGTAGGCCAATTGGCCCCTCGAGCCTGCTCCGCCATTCAATAAGATCATGGCTGATCTGATCCTAACCGCCAATCTACTATCACAGAACAATCTCCTGAACCGAACAGAATTGGACACATGAAATAGGAGCAGGATCAGGCTACACGGCCCCTGGGCCCGCTACGCTACCCACAGGGCCATGACTGATCCGAACCTAGACTCCTGTCCAAATTCCTGCCAGCTCCCCGTAACCCTTAATTCCCTTTACTTCTAGGAAACTGTCTATTTCTGTTTTAAATTTATGTAATGATGTAGCTTCTACAGCTTTTTGGGGCAGCATATTCCATGGACCTACCACCCTCTGAGTGAAGTAGTTCCTTCTCATCTCAGTTTTGAAAGAGCAGCCCCTTATTCTAAGACTATGCCCCCTAGTTCTAGTTTCACCCATCATCGGGAACATCCTCCCCGCATCCACCCGATCCAACCCCTTCACAATCTTATATGTTTCAATAAGATCGCCTCTCATTCTTCTGAACTCCAATGAGTAGAGTCCCAATCTACCCAACCTCTCCTCATATGTCCATCCCCTCATCCCCAGGATTAACCGAGTGAACCTTCTTTGTACTGACTCGAGAGCAAGTATGTCTTTTCTTAAGTATGGACACCAAAACTGTATGCAGTATTCCAGGTGCGGTCTCACCAATACCTTGTACAACTGAAGTAATACCTCCCTATTCTTATATTCTATCCCCCTAGCAATGAAAGCCAACATTCCATTGGCCTTCTTAATCACTTGCTGCACCTGCATACTAACCTTTTGAGTTTCGTGCACCAGGACCCCCAGATCCCTTTGTACTTCAGTACTTTCCAGTTTCTTGCCATTAAGATAATAACTTGCTCTACTATTTTTCCTGCCAAAGTGCATAACCTCACACTTTCCAGTATTGTATTCCATCTGCCAAATCTCTGCCCACTTAGCCTGTCTATATCCCCTTGCAGATTTTTTATGTCCTCCTCACTCACTACTTTCCCTCCCATCTTAGTATCATCTGCAAACTTTGATATGTTACACTCGGTCCCCTCCTCCAAATCGTTAATATAGATTGTAAAGAGTTGGGAACCCAGCACTGACCCCTGCGGAACACCGCTAGTTACTGATTGCCAGTCTGAGAATGAACCATTTATCCCACTCTCTGCCTTCTGTTAGATAGCCAATCCTCTATCCATGCCAGAATATTACCCCCAATCCCGTGATTTTTTATCTTAAGCAATAATCTTTTGTGTGGCACTTTGTCAAATGCCTTTTGGAAGTCTAAATACACCACATCCACTGGTTCCCCTTTATCCACCCTCTATGTTACTTCCTCAAAGAACTCCAGCAAATTTGTCAAACATGACTTCCCCTTCATAAAACCATGCTGACTTTGTCCTATTAAATTATGATTATCCAAATGTCCCGTTACTGTCTCCTTAATAATGGACTCCAAAATTTTACCTACCACAGATGTTAGGCTATAGTTTCCAGCCTTCTGTCTACTACCCTTTTTAAATAAGGGTGTTACATTAGCAGTTTTCCAGTCTGCCGGGATCTTTCCTGAGTCCAGGGAGTTTTGGAAAATTATTACCAATGCATCCACAATCCCTACTGCCACTTCCCTCAAGACCCTAGGATGTAAGCCATCAGGTCCAGGTGATTTATCCGCCTTGAGTCCCATTATTTTACTGAGTACCACTTCCTTAGTGATTTTGATCGTGATTAGCTCCTCCCCCCCTATAGCCCCCTGTTTGTCCAGTGTTGGGATATTCTTAGTGTCCTCTACTGTAAAGACTGATACAAAATATTCATTCAGTGTATTTGCCATCTCCATATTTCCCACCATTAATTTCCCGGTCTCATCCTCTAAGGGACCAACATTTACTTTAGCCACCCTTTTTCTTTTTATATAACTATAAAAACTCTTACTATCTGTTTTTATATTTTTTGCTAATTTACTTTCATAATCTATCTTCCCTTTCTTAATCAATCTTTTTGCTATTTTTTGCTGTATTTTAAAGTTTTCCCAATCCTCTATCCTCCCACTAGATTTGGCTACCTTATAAGCCCTTGTTTTTAGTCGAATACTATCCTTAATTTCTTTACTTAGCCACGGATGACTGTCTTTTCTTTTACACCCTTTTCTTCTCAGTGGAATATATTTTTTTTGGAAGTTGTAAAATAACTCCTTAAATGTACACCACTGATCATGTATCATCTTACCCTTTAATCTATTTTCCCAATCCACTCTACTAAATTCCGCTCGCATACCTTCATAGTTTCCTTTATTCAAGCTTAGCACGCTTGTTTGCGATCCAACCTTCTCACCCTCTAATTGAATATGGAATTCAACCATGTTATGGTCACTCATTCCAAGGGGATCCTTTACTAGGACATTTTTAATTAATCCTGTCTCGTTACACAGGACCAGATCTAAGGTTGCTTGCCCCCTGGTCGGTTCAGTTACATACTGCTCAAGAAACCCATCCCTAATACACTCAATGAACTCATCCTCAAGGCAGCCCTGCCCCATTTGATTTGTCCAATTAATATGATAGTTAAAATCCCCCATAATTATAGATGTTCCCTTATTACAAGCCTCAACTATTTCCTGATTGATACTCCTGTCCAACAGAGATGCAACTGTTCGGAGGCCTATAGACTATGCCCACTAGTGGTTTTTTCCCCTTATTATTCCTTATCTCCACCCAAACTGTTTCATTATCCTGATCTTTTGACCCAATATCATTTCTCTGTATTACAGTGATTCCTTCCTTTATTAACATAGCCACCCCACCTCCCCTTCCTTCCTGCCTGTCCTTCCTGATCGTTAAATAACCTGGTATGTTTAATTCCCAGGCATTGTCACCCTGCAGCCATGTTCCTGTAATGGCCACAAGATCATACCCATATGTAGTTATTTGTGCCATTAACTCGTCTATTTTGTTACGAATGCTACGTGCATTCAGATAGAGAACTTTCAAATATGTTTTGTGACACTTAGTTCCTGCTTTTGCCCTTTTTATTACTTTACCTTTTACTCCATACCTTCTGCCCCTTCCTGACACACTCTGGTTTTTAATTTCCCCACTGCTACCTAAGTCTATGACCTTCTCTGTTGTCATTTTTATTATTTGCTCTCTAGGAACCTCCCCCCCACTAGTTAGTTTAAAGCCCTCTCTGCAGCCCTAGTTATATGATCCGCCAGGACTCTAGTCCCAGCACTGGCCAAGTGAAGCCCATCCCAACGGAACAGCTCCCTCCTGCCCCAGTACTGGTGCCAGAGTCCCAGGAAGCAAAACCCATTTCTCCCACACCAGTCTTTGAGCCACTCATTTAACTCTCTAATTTTATTTGTCCTAGCCAAATTCGCTCGTGGCTCAGGTAATAATCCAGAGATTATTACCCTTGAGGTTCTGTTTTTTAATTTGACCCCTAGCTGCTCATACTCCTTTAACAGAACCGGCTTCCTTGTCCTATCTACGTCGTTTGTACCAACATGGACCACGACAACTGGATCCACCCCCTCCCACTGCAAGTTTCTTTCCAGCCCAGAGGAGATGTCCTTAACCCTGGCACCGGGCAGGCAACACAGCCTACGGGACTCTCGCTCTCGGCTGCAGAGAACTCTATCTATCCCCCTAATAATACTATCCCCTACCACTACAACATTTCTATTTACTCCCCCTCTTGAATGGCCCCCCGTTCCACGGTGCTGTGGCCAGGTTGCTCATCCTCCCTGCAGTCCCTGCTCCTGTCCCCACAGGGAGTAAGAACCTCAAACCTGTTGGACAAGAGCAAGGGCTGCGGCTCCTCCAACACTACCTCCTGGATCCCCGTACCTGCCTCACTCATAGTCACACCGTCCTGTCCCTGACCATGGGCTACATCTGAATTAATTAACTTCATAGGTGTGACCACCTCCTGAAACACAGAGTCCAGGTACTTCTCCCCCTCCCTGATGTGTCGCAGTGTCTGAAGCTCAGACTCCAGCTCATCAACACGGAGCTGGAGTTCCTGTAGCAGCAGACACTTGTCACAGATGTAATCACCGTGAGCCTCAATGGGGTCCACCGGCTCCCACATCTCGCAACAGTAACACATCACCTGCTCCATTCTATGTAATTAATTACAAAATTTTATTGTTAGTTATGGACACTCTCTGCCCGATTATAGATGCTAGTATCCCCTCTAATTAATTGGATTTAAATTAAATCAATCCCTCTAAATTACACCAGTTAAATGGTTTACCGACAGTCACTCTGCACCAGAAAGGCCTTATTAACTACAACCCACAGAGTTAAAGTTTGAAAAGAGCACCCTACACCCCACTCACCCGAACTCACACTTACCCAAACTCAGCACTCTCTGCTGACTCGCACTCAGCGCTTGCTCGCACTAGCACTGGTCTTTTTATACTGTTCGTTTGTTTACAGCCAAATGAGTCACCCCTGCTGATTGATTGGAAAACTGGTTTCCACTGCCTGCTGTGCCAATTTACTCCTACTGCAGTGTAACCTTGTTTTACTCTTCTTAAACCAACAGAATCCCAAATATTTAACTTTTCCCCTTCACTTAAACTGCTTAAGTACTCTTATCAAGAATGATTTAAAGAGAACTAACAATTAAACAACTCTCACACTTACCCAAACTCAGCACTCTCTGCTGACTCGCACTCAGTGCTTGCTTGCACTAGCACTGGTCTTTTTATACAGTATTTCTACATTCCAGTCATTAAAGTAAAAGTAAGGTCCCTAGTTTAGAGTAAGTAGTGTTTAAAGGGAAGTAAGGTCCCTAGTGTATTTAATATTCTTAATTTAAAAGGAGTAAATTAAGGGTAGGACATGGCAGGGCAGCTCGACAGTGTAGAGTGCTCCTCCTGTGCTATGTTGGAAGTCAGGGACACTTTAGGTGTCCAGGGCGAACACATGTGCAGGAAGTGTCTCCAGCTGCAGCTACTCGAAATCCGCGTTTCGGAGCTGGAGCTGCGACTGGAGTCACTGTGGAGCATCCGCGAAGCTGAGATCTTCGTGGATAGCACGTTTAACAAGGTGGTCACACCGCAGGTAAAGAGTGCACAGGCAGACAGGGAATGGGTGACCACCAGACAGAGTAAAAGAACTAGGAAGGTAGTGCAGAAGTCCCATTGGGTCAATCTCTCTGACAGATTTTCCATTTTGGATACTGATGGGGGTGATGGTTTCTCAGGGAAATGCAGCAAGAGCCAAGTCCGTGGCACTACGAGTGGCTCAGCTGCACAGGAGGGGAGGAAAAAGAGTGGGAGAGCAATAGTGATATGGGATTCTATCGTAAAGGGAACAGATAGATGTTTCTGTGGCCGCAAACGTGACTCCAGGATGGTATGTTGCCTCCCTGGTGCCAGGGTCAAGGATGTCACTGAACGGCTGCAGGGCATTCTGAAGGGGGAGGGCGAACAGTCAGAGGTCGTGGTTCACATTGGTACCAACGACATGGGTAGAAAGAGGGATGAGGTCCTGCAACAAGAATTTAGGGAGCTAGGTAGCAGATTAAAAAGCAGGACCTCAAAGGTTGTAATCTCTGGATTACTCCTGGTGCCACGTGCTAGTGAGTATAGGAATAGGAGGATAGAGAGTTGGTGCAGGAGGGAGGGCTTTAGTTTCCTGGATCACTGGGTCTGCTTCTGGGAAGGTGGGACCTGTACAAGTCAGACAGGTTGCACCTGAACCGGAACGGGATCAACATCCTTGCGGGGAGGTTTGCTAGTACTGTTGGGAGGGGTTTAAACTAACTTGGCAGGGGATGGGATACCGAGTGGAGCTATAGTAGGGGGTGATGCACAGCCAAATATAGAGGAAAAAACAAGTCAGCCTGGAAGGCAGAGCAAATATGTAACGGCACAAGGGAGTATGGCAAGGCTGGATGGCATTTATTTTAATGCAAGAAGTCTTGCGAGTAAGGCAGATTAATTGAAGGTGTTGATGAACACATGGGAGTATGATATTGTTGCTATCACAGAGACATGGTTGAGGGAGGGGCAGGACTGGCAGCTCAATATTCCGGGGTATAGAATCTTCAGGCGAGACAGAGGGGGGTGTAAAAGTGGAGGGGGTGTCGCAATATTAATCAAGGAGTCAATTACTGCTGTAAGGAGGGATGATATCTTAGCAGGTTCCTCTAATGAGGCCATATGGGTAGAACTTAAAAACAAAATGGGGGAAGCACTTTGCTGGGAGTGTACTATAGGCCCCCAAACAATCAGGGGGAGATAGAGGAACAGATATGTAGGCAAATCTCAGAAGTGTAGAAATAATAGGGTAATAATAGTAGGGGATTTCAACTTCCCCAATATTAACTGGGATAGTCAGAGTGTGAAAGGCTTAGAGAGTGCAGAATTCTTAAAGTGCATCCAGGAGAGCTTTTTGAGCCAGCATGTAGAAAGTCCTACAAGAGAGGGGGCGGTACTGGACCTAATTCTAGGGAATGTAGCCGGGCAAGTGGTAGAAGTGTTAGTAGGAGAGCATTTTGGTGACAGTGACCATAATTCGGTGAGATTTAAGGTAGTCATGGAAAAGGACAAAGATGGACTGGAAATAAAGGTTCTAAATTGGGGGAAGGCCGATTTTAATATGATAAGGCAGGATCTGGCCAAAGTGGACTGGGATCAGCTACTTGTAGGAAAATCCACATCAGAGCAGTGGGAGTCTTTCAGAAAGGAAATAGAGAGAGTACAATGGCAACATGTTCCCGTAAAGGTCAAGGGTGGGACCAACAAGCCCAGGGAACCCTGGATGTCAAGGATATACGAGAATGGATTAGGAAAAAAAGGGAGGCTTTTGGCAGATACAAAGGACTAAAAACAGTGGAAGCCCTAGAGGAGTATAGAAAGTGCAGGGGGGTACTTAAAAAAGAAATTAGGAGAGCGAAGAGGGGGCATGAAATAACACTGGCGGGCAAAATAAAGGAAAATCCCAAGGTGTTTTATAAGTATATTAAGGGCAAGAGGATAACCAGGGAAAGAGTAGGGCCCATTAGGGACCAAAGTGGCAATCTGTGTGTAGAGCCAGAAGATGTACGTGGGGTTTTAAATGAATATTTTGCATCTGTGTTCACTATGGAGAAGGACAATGTAGGCATAGAAATCAGGCAGGGGGATTGTGATATACATGAACAATTAGTATTGAGAGGGAGGAGGTACTAGCGGTTTTAGTGGGCTTAAAAGTGGATCCCCAGGCCCAGACGAGATGTATCCCAGGCTGCTGTGTAAGGCAAGGGAGGAGATTGCAGGGGCTCTGACACAAATTTTCAGAACCTCTCTGGCCACAGGGGAGGTGCCAGAGGACTGGAGAACAGCTAACGTAGTACCATTATTCAAGAAGGGTAGTAGGGATAAACCAGGGAATTACAGGCCAGTGAGCCTAACATCAGTGGTAGGGAAATTATTGGAAAATATTCTGAGGGACAGAATTAGTCTCCACTTGGAGAGGCAAGGATTAATCAAGAATAGTCAACATGGCTTTGTCAGGGGGAGATCATGTCTGACCAATTTGATTGAATTTTTCGAGGGGGTGACTAGGTGTGTGGATGAGGGTAGTGCAGTTGATGTAGTCTACATGGACTTCAGTAAGGCTTTTGACAAAGTCCCGTATGGGACACTGGTCAAGAAGGTAAGAGCCCATGGGATCCAGGGCAATTTAGCATGTTGGATCCAAAATTGGCTTAGTGGCAGGAGGTAGAGGGTGATGGTCGAAGGTTGTTTTTGTGACTGGAAGCCTGTGTCCAGTGGTGTACCGCAGGGATCAGTGCTGGGTCCTTTGCTGTTTGTAGTGTACATTAATGATTTAGATATGAATGTAAGAGGTATGATTAGTAAGTTCGCAGATGATACGAAAATTGGTGGGGTGGTAAATAACGAGGAGGGAAGCCTCAGGCTACAGGACGATATAGACGGGTTGGTCAGATGGGCAGAACAGTGGCAAATTGAATTTAACCCTGAAAAGTGTGAGGTGATGCATTTTGGGAGGACTAACAAGGCAAGGGAATACACAATCAATGGTAGGACCCTAGGAAGGACAGAGGATCAGAGGGACTTTGGTGTGCATGTACATAGATCCCTGAAGGCAGCAGGAGAGGTAGATAAGGTGGTTAAAAAGGCAAATAGATACTTGCCTTTATTAGCCGAGGCATAGAATATAAGAGCAGGGAGGTTATGATGGAGCTGTACAAAAAGCTAGTTAGGCCACAGCTGGAATACTGTGTGCAGTTCTGGTCGCCACACTATGTGAAGGATCTGATTGCATTGGAGAGGGTGCAGAGGAGGTTCAGCAGGATGTTACCTGGGCTGCAGTGCTTCAGCTATGAAGAGAGACTGGACAGGCTGGGGTTGTTTTCCTTAGAGCAGAGAAGGCTGAGGGGGGACCTGATTGAGGTGTATAAAATTATGAGGGGCATAGATAGGGTAGATAGAAAGGAACTTTTCCCCTTAGTAGAGGGGTCAATAACCAGGGGGCATAGTTTCAAGGTAAGGGGCAGGAGGTTTAGAGGGGATTTGAGGAAAAACTTTTTCACCCAGAGGGTGGTTGGAATCTGGAACTCACTGCCTGAAAGGGTGGTAGAGGCAGGAACCCTCACAACATTCAAGAAGCATTTAGATGAGCACTTGAAACGCCATAGCATACAAGGCTACTGACCAAGTGCTGGAAAATGGGATTAGAATAGACAGGGCTTGATGGCTGGCGTGGACACGATGGGCCAAAGGGCCTCTTTCTGTGCTGTATAACTCTATGGGGGAGAAATTCAGTATCGCCCCATTTGGGGCGCAATTATCGGCCGGGCGCAAAGATTAGCGCCTGGCGCTACTTATCGCCACCGACTGCAAACTTGACTTTTATCGCCCCTGGAGGTGATTGCAGCACTATATCAGGTGCTTCACACCTGTCTTAAGGCGCAAAGGCCGAGGAGCGAGGCGCTACCTCAGAGCGCTGGCGAAGCTCATGTAATGTCAGTCAGCAATGGAACACACACACAATGGCATGGGCCAGTTCTTAAAGGGGATGGTTAATCTTGCTTTCCATCCACATCCTGCTCATTGCAGCCTTGAATCTCGGCCTGGAGAGACCTGCACATCAAATGTGCTGGAAAGAACAATGGAGAGTACCAGGCCAAGAGCTCAGAGTGCAGCCCCCACAGTCTCTGCTAAATCGATACAAGGAATGGCAAATCAAAATGAACCTGCAAAGTGCTGCTTAGTACCCAAAACTCCTTCACACAACGTTGAACCTCTCCAGAAGTCTCTCCCTCTCTCTCTCAGAATGCGTAGTTCAAAAATGGCACCAACAATAAAAGGCAGGAAGCGGTCACCTTTAAATAGCGCTCCCCCTTTCCCTTCATGACTGCAGAACGCTCCCCTCAACCTGTCGTTGCTAGCGTCAGGCGGTAAGGCAGGGGGCGCCACTCAATATCCGCTCCGGGGCGATACCGGGGCGTTGCGCACTCGAGTGACGTCATGATCTGCCAGCGCAGGAGATCGTGGCGGTAGTGTTTAGCGCTGCCGCAAAATGTCTCGTTAATTTTGCGAGCGGCGCAAACTTCGCCGCGCCTGGGCGCCAGATGCTTTGCGCCCCATTAGCGCCCTCTTAAGGCGCTAACGGGAGGCGCAACCAACTGAATTTTTCCCCCTATGACTCTATGGGCTGGATTTTGTCTTGGGGTCGGGTTGGGGTCGTGTAATCTGCATTTCGTGTTTCCCCCCCGACTCTAGATTAATGTCGATGCCTGATGCAATTTTCACTTAATTGGGCAATTGAGTTGCAGCATGTGGGAACCCATGAACTAATTAGTGGTTTAAGTCTGAAACCCGCCTCTGATGATGTCATCATTGCTGACTGCTTGCTCTCTCAGAGATTGTCTGGCTACTGGTGAGAGAGGACCTGTCTGCATTGCTTCTGATGTGAGTGGACCTGGATGCAAATATATATATATATGAGAGAGAGAGAGAGAGAGAGAGAGAGAGAGAGAGAATTTTTTGCATCCAAGTCCTCTTACACCAAATGCCATGACATTGAATGTAGCAGTATCAGAGGCGACTTTCACACCTAATACTACTACTACCTTCATCACATCTCCGTTGTAATAGTGGACTTGCAGCCGATAGTCAGCTATCCATTTGTGCTCCCGCCAGGTTTCACTGGAGTGTTTCACACCAGGTGTGCTTCACGTCTGAAAAGGGTTAAACTAGCTACAACGTTTCAAAATAGCATTACAGACCCAATTTAGGGCTTGTTAAGAGCTTTAATGGCCTCTCCCGCCTCTAGGAGACGGGAGAGAGTCGGGAACCCCGCGACTGATTTTGTCAAAATTGCATAGAGGCGGGATGGGGTCGGAAACCCCAACCCCGCAAATTTAACCCCCCACATGCCTCCAAACCCGACTCCATGGGTCATTCAAAATCCAGCCCTATGACTCTAACCTAGGCTAGCACTTCAGTGGTGTACTCAGGAAATGCTGCCTTGTCAGAGAGGCTGTCCTTCAGATGAAATGAGGTCCCATTTGCCTGCTCAGGGAAACAGAATACATCCCATGGCACTGTTCCAAGAAGAGTTCCGCTCTCTGGCCAACATTCCTCCCCTCAACATGCACCAGCAAAATTTACAGATTAACTGGTCCTTTATCTCATTTACTGTTTATGGGGCCCTGCTGTGTGCATATTGGTTGCCTCTTGTCTACATAACAACAGTGACTGCACTTCAGAAGTATTTCAATGGCTGTGAAGTGCTTTGAGATGTCCTGAGGTTGAGAAAGGCACTATGTAAATGTAAGTTCCCCTCAAAATTATTTTTATTTGGGACAAAACAATCAACCTTTCGTTCACAAAAGCTAGTAAATAACAATTTACATTGCTAACTACTCATGACTTAGTTTGGGGTATAATGTTGCATGTGGGGTCTAGGCACCTGTGGAGCCCTGGAGATCTTGTCAAGGATAAGTTTTTCTGAAATTGAGTAGTCGACTTTTTTGCGAGGCGGGAGTGGAGGGTGGTGGTTTGGGGAGACTGTAGATGTTACTATGCTGTGGTCTTGTGGTTTTCTTGCAGAAACTGTGACTTGTTTGGTTTCTCTCTTTGAGATGGGCTAGTCTTGATTTTTATGTGGTTTGTTGGAAATGCCAGTGCCTGCAGGTGAGTGGATGAAAGGAGCCTTATCAGCTGGCCTGAGGAATTTTTTTTAATTTATTCGTTTTATGGGATGTGGGCTGTCGCTGGCAAGGCCAGCATTTATTACCCATCCCTAATTACCCTTGAGAAGGTGATGGTGAGCCGCCTCTTGAACTGCTGCAGTCCGTGTGGTGATGGTACTCCCACAGTGCTGTTAGGTAGGGAGTTCCAGGATTTTGACCCAGCGACGATGAAGGTCAGCGATATATTTCCAAGTCAGGATGGTGTGTGACTTGGAGGGGAACTTGGAGGTGGTGGTGTTCCCATGCGCCTGCTGCCCTTGTCCTTCTAGGTGGAAGAGGTCGCGGGTTTGGGAGGTGCTGCCGAAGAAGCCTTGGCGAGTTGCTGCAGTGCATCTTGTAGATGGTACACACTGCAGCCAAGGTACGCCGGTGGTGGAGGGAATGAGTGTTTAAGGTGGTGGATGGGGTGCCTGTGCAGCGAGATGTGAATGCCTGTGCTATAATCCTCAGTGGCCACATTCCTGAGGACCAGGAACTACAGTCATTGTTGAACCAGTAAACATCCTTGTTTAAGTTGGTCCTGTTGTCTCTTGGCATAGGGCGAGTTGGTATTCTGATTCTGGGCTCTTTGCATTGGGGATTACTGATGTCTGAGTTGGTGGCATACCAGGTTCCTGCCATAGAGCAAGAGCAGGAGTTTTAAGTGAGTTCACACGTGCACTCAGAAGTGGCACCAATAGGTAAGCTGATTTTTCAAATGCTGCTCCTGCTATTTCTTCACTTTATATTTAGAAATGCGGGCACTCCCCAAAAGCTGAGAGAACTCGGAGCAATGTCAGAAAGGCCCAAAAACTTTTTTGTCCCCAATGACATGACAGCTTTGTTATTGTTGATGGTATTATGAATAGATTAGCCACATTAAGTCATTCATGCCTATGCTTTCCATAATATCAAAATAGTGGGTGCTTAAACTCGATTGGTTAGAGATGGATAATATTCTGTTTATATGCTGCAGGGGTGTTGATGTTTGGCATGCCCACAATGCAGTTTGTGGTAATTCTGTCCAGAATGGTGCTTTATGCTGGGTGAATGATGTTGTTGGATGTGCTGATCTCGAGTGGCTCTAGTGTACAGCATGGTAGAGTCGCGTGAGCAGGCAGTGCTGACATCAAAATATGAATTTGGCTTCATCTATGCTGATACCTGCAATTAAGCTGATTGTTTCCAGTACCTGCTTTTAGAGTGGTATGAACCAGTGATACTGTTACTCCACTTGTCTTTTATTACAGAGCTGCATCTTTTGGTAGTATCCAAATGCTAGTGAGATTTTTAATGTTTTCGAAATGTTGACAGGACAGCCCACTATTTGTTAACTTTAAAACGTTCTAAGGCAGTCCCGGGGACTTCTTAAAATTTGTTTTTGTACGGCTGAATAGCACTAAGCTTAGAGCAATTGTCTGCAGATTCTGTGTCAATTAAAATTATTTTCAAATCGATACAAAATCTGCATTCTAACTGGGTGATTATACTGCACACGTTGTATTGCTGTGACGATAAAGCCACTAGGCAGTAACACAAAATGAGCAAAAAACTGGCCTATAGGCTACTATTGTAGGTTGATGTACAGGATACCATTGCAATGTATTGATATCTTGGATAAACTTGGGTGGGCTGATGTACTGACAGGAACTTAGCAGTAAAGATGAAAGTAAAGCAAATATTGTTCATCGAATTGGGAAACAAATTTGTTGAACAAGTTACAAGGGAAGGCCATTTAATCAGAAAAGATTAGTTCGTTGAAGCATCAATAAATAGTATTTTTTGGAAAAATAAGGTTTTAAGAGATATAGGAATCTTTACCTTGGAGTCGGGCTGCGTGCATGCAGGCCACATAGTGGGTCGGGAACCCGAAGATGTGAACAGCGCATTCTACAGTGCGAGTTTTACTTAATGGCCCCAATTAAAACAGTCATGCACGTTTCCTGGCCCAATTAAATGGAGCAGGTCTGATGACATCATCGATGATTCATTTCCAGCACGGATATTTAAAACAGCCTTGCACTCATCTCATTTGAAGGTTGATATAGGAGTGAATAAGTTGGTATCCAGAGGTCTCAGTAACATGATAAAACTGTGGGTCATGGAGAGAAGGCAGAGGGGAGTGCCAAGATTCAACGATGCCTCCCTCGAAGTTCTGTTGCAGGCAGTAAGAGCATGCAGGGAGGTCCTCTTCTCTGGCGATCGACACAAACGACCACCCAGAAGACACAAAAAGGGCATGGCTGGAGATCGCAGAGGAGGTCAGTAGCAGGGATATGGTCAGGAGGACATGGATCCAGTGCCGGAAAAGATTCAATGATCTCATGAGGTCAGGAAAGGTGAGTTCAATGCCACACTCACCTACATCCTGATGTGCCTGCCACCACAACCCCATCACTCTTGCCTTCCCAAGCCTACTCTTGCACATCATTCCTCACACAAATCTACCTTGCAGATCCACCCATCCCTCTCTGTCTATGTATATACTCACATCCCCATCTGACTAACCACCCCTGACACTCACCCTCATTCTAATGCAATCATAGCATCTAACACCACAGAAGGAGGCCATTTGGCAATGTCACACCACTCCCTCATAGTCACCCTCTACAGATGTAGCTCATCCATTCCTTACACTCATTCCATCACTCTCACTCAAAGTTCTCTTCTTTCCCTCCTTGCAGGAGAAGAGAGCCCACAACAATAGGGAGAGGCAGAGAACCGGAGGTGGCCCTTCAGTCTTCACTCAATTGACTCCAACAGAGGAGGAGGCCCTGGAGATCTCTGGAGTTGCAGAGCTGCTGGCGGTGGGAGACAGAGAGAGGGTGACATCCCAGCAACCTGGTGACAGAATTACATCTCATACAGCCACATGGCATACAGCAGTCACTCATATGGTGACTGATGTCAGCAACCAGTGAAATGTCATCATGTGCATAATGGTAACGTTACCCATTCTTATTATAACACTTTTAAATCATCTTTTTACTCTCCCACAGTTCCATCAAGTGCCCCCCCCCCTGCAACTGTCCAGCCTGAGGAGGAAGATGTCTCCTCAGAGGAAGCTCCAGCCTCTGAGGGTGCACCGTCAGCAGACCCAAGCGCACCCAGCACCAGCGCAGATACGCACACCTCGGTGGGTCCTGTGCGAGATAGAGTAGTGTTGTCACCTCCTATCTCTCAACACAAGTGAGCAAGAGCAGATGGTGTTGACAGGGACAGCAGTGGAGACTCCTCGATGGAGGGCACAGGATGCTCCAAGCTCTGCTGAGCTGCATGCAGATGCTGTACCTCGGTGGCCATTGAGAAAGAGGGTGATCTTGGAGGGGCAGCAACAATTGCATGAGGCTCTGGCAGCTTTTGCAGCCGCGATGTGCACAAATGTGCAGAGAATGGAGGAGTCCATCTCTAACATGAGCACCACCATGTTGCAGGCGATGGCAATGATGTGTTGTTCCATGGAAAGGATGGCCACCTGCATGGAGCAGCAAATGTGCCAGTCACATGCGAACATGCTTGCTGTGAACAACAGATGGCAGACGCTCATAGACCTCATCTCGAGGAGGGATATAAGTGTAGGCTTGGGCCTTCATCACACCACTGATGTGCAGCAAGGTGCTCTCCAGCTTCTTGCTAGCAGGGAAGTGCAGGTGGCCAATGAGAGGGATGATGGTGAGAGGGGACATGGAAGTGGGGGCTCTTCTCAAAGCGCTCACACTTCTCCCTTGTTGCCTTCCCCACAGTCAAAGCCCCACATGGTTCCTCAGATCCCGATGGCCGAGTAAATGACGATGATTCTGGAGACCCTGGCTGGTGCGTACTGAAGGGCTCCTCCAGATCTGTCAAAACATCTGACATGCACCTTCATTATGCTTGCTCTGTGACACATCTGGTGGACATGTGGCTCTCACTATAACGCTCCTGGGCTTCAGTACTTGGCCTCCTCAAGGGTGTCATGAGCCACGCCTTCAGTGGATAGCTCTTGTCTCCAAGCAGCCAGCTGGTAAGCAATGTTCTCTCTAATTTTTTTTTGTACTGAGCCATGAACACCTTTGAGCGCAATCTTTTCGTCCGTGAGCAAATTTTACAACAACAACACTTACAACATCAACAGCAACCACTTAAAAGCATATGTAAGTCATGCCATATTGCCACCCTACCGTCTCAAATCATGAGACAATCAGACAATGTTCTATACAAGTTTAACATAACTTCTCTGCTTTTGAATTCCATTCCTCTAGAAATGAACCACAGTGCTTTATTTGCACTTTTATGGCTTTTTTAACCTGCGTTGCTACTTTTAATGATTTGTGAATCTATACCCCTGGATCCTTTTGCACCTCTACCCCATTTAGACTGTTATTTTCCAAGGAGTAGGTCGCCTCCTTATTTCTCCTGTCAAAATGCACCACCTCACACTTATCTATATTGAAATTAATTTGTCATTTACATGCCCATTCTGCAAGTTTGTTTACGGTAGAATTAATTAAAAGCTTTTAGTTCGTCATCTACAAACTTTTCAAAAAATTACTTGTCAGAAATGACTGGGATATAAAAGAACTGCATAATAATGCATTAACACTTTAGTAACATCACTCAGTTACACGGTTATGCATTGACAAGCAATCCAAAAGCCCAAGGTGAGCTGAAAGAGGCATATCTATTTGTGCAATTAGTATTAATTTTAAAGTTTTCAATGTATTAGCCCATCCCTCATGTCACTATACCAATGGCTGCACAAGTAGCAGGAGCAGCGGCTGCTGACTTCACTCGATCACTCAAAATCAAATATTGATAGATTTCAATTTTAAAATGTTTTAAGCATTTCAGACCCTCTTTAAAAGCGTTTGGACTCCAAGACCTGGTTGAAACTTGTTTAGATGAGGGGAAAATTGATTTTTGCTTGTTGTTTCCAAAATCATATTCGAAACTTAGGGGAAAAAAAGCGTTTTTAAGACACATTTTTTGTGAAAAGTTCATTAAAAATCTTGAAGTTCTTTCAAGTCTCATTGCACCTTTGACAGAAGTAGTTGCCCCAAGTTTCTCTTTCCCTCTTCAATGCTGTCGTTAAACATACAACAAAAAATAATAGAATAAACTCTAATTCCAAACGGAGCTCAAATAAGAAAGTGGATAAAGTGGTTAAACTCCCCTATCCTAAGAAGGTTATCTATCCCCAGCCTTGGTGATGAGTTGGGATCAGTTTTGGTGAAATTGTTTCCTCTTTTTCTGCTGCCGTTCCCTTCGTCTCTCACAGACTCTGAGGTACAAACAGGGGCACAAACATTTTCCCCTCTCTCATAACATGATTTAAATAACCCTGATAACATCACTTCCTTGTATTTTTTTCCGGCATTAAACAATTTTCCAAATAAAAAAAAAAATTGTCATTTTTGTTTCACCGGGGGCCTAAAGTTTGTTTGCTTTAGCCTCCTTCCAGTGGCCATTGTACATGTGCTGCGCACTCCACCTGTGTTCCAAAGTGCGGCTGTCGTTCAGTCCCTGGGAACGGACTACACATGTATCCACAGAAAAAAGTTACTGACAGAATCCCAAGACAACGCTCATCAGGTTCTAGGGCTCTGTATCTTAGCAAATGCTGTTCCAATTCGGATCGGCTCTGAGGTCACAAACGACTCTCTGTGAGGATTCTCTGGCCCGGCCTAGAAATTGCCCTACGCCTGCTTGCATCATCCATAAGACTTATGTGGGCAATTGCTGGCTAGTTGCTGGGCAAATAGCCCAACTCTGCGCCAGCGATTGCTTTCTCAGAGCCCCTGCAGATGGCTTGTCAACAGGCTGCAAGTTCCGAGTTACACGCATACGCAAGCACATGCAGAAATCCGGAATTTGTGGGGCATTTCAAAGGAATTACGACGACGTACTCTGAGAGTACGCCATCAGAGATACCGCAATTTCAGGGCCATAGTGTATTGGGCCCCTCCCCCCGCTCCAGCTTTCCAGCTCACTGTGCGGCCTTTGAATTTAAGTATGCGGGATCTTACAGATCACTGCGCAGCCGCGCACCTTACAGGGAACAGTGCCTCAACCCTCCGAGATCTCTGCGCTCCTCCAATTCGGGCCTCTTGCACGTTCCCGATTTTAAACGCTCCACCATCAGCAAGCCACACTCACTCGACCATCCAATACAAGAAGTAATCTTTATTGCCCCCAGGCGGTTTAAATTCTTCAGCAGACAGATGTACTAATTGGGTTGGCCTGTAGAAAGTGAGGTGCCTTCAACATTTCTAAAAACATAAACCTGACGCCAGAAATCTGATTTTCAAAAGTAAGCTCCAATTTTCCCCACTTTTTATGTTATTAAGGTTTTTATTATCTTACATCAGCAGCAAGACTAAAACCATAAATTCTATATTGGATTTATTAAAAAGTAGCTCATATAAATATGTTAAACTTGTGTTAATCAATCTTCTTCCCTCTGCTAAAATGCTTCCTTGCCTCACCTAATAATTGAAAGCCTGATCGTACAAACCCATCTGCAGTAGGATCATTTTATTTTAAAAAGTGGATTCACGTACAATTCAAACTTCGCACAAACTCGATTCTCATTTCCTCTTCTAAAACATGTCACTGCCATCTGACAGCAACAAAGTACTTTACCTGTTGCAGGTAAAACTCGGCAACTCACTCAACTGTCTAGGTTTAATAAGTTGAGGTACACGTGGTTATCTACCGATCTCTCCCACCGATTTTTAAAGTTTCGTCCAGCCCCATAGCGGTGGCTGGCTGCACTGAGCTGCCCCGCTCCGACTTGCCTCGCTCTGTGGAGTTTCTGTAATGATGCGGAGATGCCGGTGTTGGACTGGGGTGGACAAAATTGAGAGGTCGCACAACACCAGGTTATAGTCCAACAGTTTTATTTTAAATCACAAGCTTTCGGAGTTACAACTCCTTCACCCGACGAAGGAGTTGTAACTCCGAAAGCTTGTGATTTAAAATAAAACTGTTGGACTATAACCTGGTGTTCCTCTTTTTTTGGTTGAACAGAACCCAAATTTACTGTAAATCAATTAAAACTTTAAATGAAACTTAATAAATCAAATTAAAATTTGGAAGTCCGGGGTGACGATGCACTCCAGTCCCCGCGGCGCCCACCGGTCGTGGAAAAACTCAAGCGTGCCGGCGGACACCGCGTGCTCCATCTCCAGGGCCACCCGGGCGCGAACATGGCCGCGGAAGAGAGGCAGGCAATCGGGCCGAACGACCCCCTCGACCGCCCACTGCCTGGACCAATTAATGGCTTTCTTGGCCAGGCCCAGGAGCAGTCCTACGAGGAGGTCCTCCGACCTACCCGCTCCCCTCCGCACCGGGTGACCGTAGATCAGGAGCGTGGGGCTGAAGTGCAACCAGAAATTGAGGAGCAGCCCCTTCAAATAATGAAAGAGGGGCTGCAACCTCTCACATTCAATATAAATGTGATAGACGGACTCCTCCAGGCCGCAGAAATGGCAAGCAGCCTGGGAGTCCGTAAACCTATTTAAAATCCTATTGCACGGGACTGCTCCGTGCAACACCCTCCAGGCCAAGTCCCCAATAGAACAAGGGAAGACTCCCGCGTAGAGAGCCTTCCAATGGGGACCTTCGCCTCCGCCGGACGGCAGGATGGTACGCCAAGGCGTGTCCGGACGGCAGACGAAGATGGCAAAGTGGAGAGTGTGCAGGAGCAGCCTGTACAGGAAACGCCTCCGTGCGGATTGAAAGGGCACGGAGGGCATTTCTCCGAGAAGGCTCAAGTAGTGAGGCGGCGGCTCCCGAGGGAGGATTCGGGGCCGGGCGCCGATAAGGAATTCCGTCCGAACGGGGGTCAGTTCGGACGGGATCGCCCCACGTGCTTGAGCCTCCTCGACACACCTAGTGGAGACGGGGCCCAGTGCCACTTTTAGCGACTCGATGGCTTTGACCGCGAGCCGGACGTTGACCCAGGACATGCGCCTCGCCAACTCCTCCGGCGCCATCCAGCCCGCTCCTCCGCCATCGAGCAGGTCCCCGACTCTGGTCACCTTACCGGGCACAGCCCTGCCCTCCGCCAGCCAGCCGAACCCGCGGTCGTGGAGGTGCGGATTCCTGAACAGCGGCTCCCGAAGGACGGCCGCCACTCCTGACGGGGGAGAACTGCGCTCGGAGGCGACGATGTTGCAAACCCATAGCAGTTCCTGGTAGAAGACAGGCAGCTCCCGCAGGCTGGCACACGTGCCACCCACTCTCACAAACAGGAGCTGCGTGTCGTAATTGAGGCCGTGCAGCTGGCGGAAGAAATACGTCGCCAGCGCACGCCACCTAGGAGGATTCTCCACGTACAGGTATCTCTGCAGCGTCTGAAGACGGAAAGTCGCCGCCTGGGTGCGAAGGCACACCAGCGCCTGACCGCCCTCCCTAAGCGGGAGACTCAAAACCGCGGCAGAGACCCAGTGCTTCCTTTTGTCCCAGAAGAAGTCGACGAGCTTCTTCTGCATCTTGGCGACAAACGCAGGGGGAGGGATCAAAGTGACCAACCGGTACCACAACATGGCGGCCACCAGCTGGTTTATGACCAGCGCTCGACCCCTGTAGGACAACACTCGGAGCAGTCCTGTCCAGCGCCCTAGGTGAGCGGTGACTTTGGCCTCCAGCTCTTGCCAGTTCGCCGGCCAGGCGTCCTCGGCCGGGCTGAGGTAGACTCCCAGGTAGAGGAGGTGCGTGGTGCTCCAGGCGAAAGGCCCGAACTCCTCCGGCAGGGAGTCCACCTGCCATGGGCCCACCAGGAGTCCAGAACATTTCTCCCAGTTGATCTTGGCGGAGGATGCGTCCGAGTAAATCTGCTGGCATTCTCGCATCCTCCGCAAGTCGACGGGATCCGTGACCGCGAGGAGCACGTCATCGGCGTAAGCCGAGAGGACCACCTCCACGCCCGGCCCTTGCAGAGCCAGTCCCGTCAACCTCTTCCGCAAGAGGTGCAGGAAAGGCTCCACGCAAACGGCGTATAACTGACCGGACATGGGGCATCCCTGACGCACCCCCCTCCCGAAGCGAAGGGGCGCCGTCAAAACCTGGTGTTGTGCGACCTCTCAAGTTTCTGTAACACAGGCCCTGGAACTGTGGTGCCGAAGGAGGGAGACGCTGTTCTCATCACCATGGGAACCGGCAGAGCTCGGCTCCTCTACAGCTTCTACCTGTAGCATGTGGGACTTCTCAGAGAGCGACACAACCAACACGTCACCCATTCCCTTATCATGTGGCCACTGCCCCAACTCTTATTTTGATTTCCAATTTTGTTTGGCTCTGATGTCGCAAGACCCGCAAAAGACTCTGTCTGCATCCCGGGCTATTGTGTATTGGGCCCCACCCCCGCCCCAGCTGTCCGCAGTCCAATTTCCTGCGCAGCATTTAATTTAAAGTGCACACGAGCTCAGGGAGGTGTGCGTGGCCGCGCAGCTTAGAGGGAGCAGTGCCGGTAAGTCTGTTTGGAGGTGCGAATAGCTGAGGGAGGGTGAATTTTGTTTTATTCCTTCTTGGGATGTGGGCGTCGCTGGCAAGGCCACCATTTATTGCCCATCCCTAGTTGCCCTTGAGATGGTGGTGGTGAGCCGCCTTCTTGAACTGCTGCAGTCCATGTGGTGAAGGTACTACCACAGTGCTGTTAGGGAGGGAGTTCCAGGATTTTGACCCAGTGACGATGAAGGAACGGCGATATACTTCCAAGTCAGGATGGTGTGTGACTTGGAGGGGAACTTGGAGGTGGTGGTGTTCCCATGCGCCTGCTGCCCTTGTCCTTCTAGGTGGTAAAGGTCGTGGGTTTGGGAGGTGCTGCCGAAGAAGCCTTGATGAATTGCTGCAGTGCATCTTGTAGATGGTACACACTGCAGCCATGGTACGCTGGTGGTGGAGGGGGTGCTAATCAAGCGGGCTGCTTTGTCTTGGATGGTGTCGAGCTTCTTGAGTGTTGTTGGAGCTGCACTCATCCAGGCAAGTGGAGAGTATTCCATCACACTCCTGACTTGTGCCTTGTAGATGGTGGAAAAGCTTTGGGGAGTCAGGAAGTGAGACACTCGCCGAAGAATACCCAGCCTCTGACCTGTTCTTGTTGCCACAGTATTTATGTGGCTAGCCCAATTAAGTTTCTGGTCAATGGTGACCCCCAGGATATTGATGGTGGAGGATTCGGCGATGGTAATGCCGTTGAAAGTCATGGGGTGGAGGTTAGACGCTCGCTTGTTGGAGATAGTCATTGCCTGGCACGTGTGTGGTGCGAATGTTACTTGCCACTTACCAGCCCAAGCCTGAACGTCGTCCAGATCTTGCTGCATGCGGGCATGGACTGCTTCATTATCTGAGGAGTTGCGAATGGAACTGAACACTGTGCACTCATCAGCGAACATCCCCACTTCTGACCTTATGATGGAGGGAAGGTCATTGATGAAGCAGCTGAAGATGTTTGGGCCTAGGACACTGCCCTGAGGAACTCCTGCAACGATGTCCTGTGGCTGTGATGATTGAGCTCCAACCACCACAACCATCTTCCTTTGTGCTGGGTATGACTCCAGCCAGTGGAGTTTTTCCCCCCGATTCCCATTGACTTCAGTTTTACTAGGGCTCCTTGATGCCACACTCGCTCAAATGCTGCCTTGATGTCAAGGGCAGTCACTCTCACCTCACCTCTGGAATTCAGCTCTTTTGTCCATGTTTGGACCAAGGCTGTAACGAGGTCTGGAGCCGAGTGGTTCTGGCGGAACACAAACTGGGCATCAGTGAGCAGGTTATTGGTGATTAAGTGCCACTTGATAGCACTGTCGACGACACCTTCCATCACTTTGCTGATGATTGAGAGTAGACTGATGGGGCGGTATTTGGCCGGATTGGATTTGTCCTGCTTTTTGTGGACAGGACATACCTGGGCAGTTTTCCACCTTGTCGGATGGATGCCTGTGTTATAGCTATACTGGAACAGCTTGGCGCAGCATGAAAGAGTCCTGACAGCTGCCAAGGAATCTGGTGCACGATGCATGATGATCTTTTTATGGTTGCTGGCGAGCTGCACAATGAGGGAGTGGAAGCCCTTGCGGTTCACAAACACTCCTGGGTGATCTGGGGGTGCCTTGATGGCCACATGTGTGCAGTCGATGATGCCCTGCACCTTTGGGAAGCCAGCCAGAGTTGCAAAGCTGAGTGCCCGCTCACTAACACTAGCTTCATCAGCAGCAAAGTTTACATAATTGGCTGACTTGTGAAACATGGCATTGGTCACCTGGGTGATGCATCTATGTGCGGCTGACTGCGAGATCCTGCAAATGTCCACTGCAGATCCCTGGAAGGAGCCTGAGGCGAAGGAGTTGAGGACGATGGTGACTTTGACAGCCACTGGTAAGGCATGTCCACCTGGTCCTCTGGACAGCAGGTCTTGTTCCAGCAAGCTACAAATGTCTGCAACGACCTGGCGCGATAGCCTGAGCCTCCTGAAGCACTGCTGCTCAGTCATATCCAGGAAGCTCATCCTCTGCCTGTATACCCTGTGTTAGGGGTATCGACTCCGGCGCAGTGCAGCCCAGTGCTGACCCCCTCTATCCTGTGGAACATCAGGTCGTTGAGGAGATGGCTGCTGTTGTGGTTGTTGTGGCTGCTGCTGCTGGTGTTGTTGGTGTGGGGCTCCTCTTGATCCAATTCTGAGGTCCAAAGTGAGACAGCATAAACGGCACCCATGCTGATGTAATAGATGGCCGGTAAACTGGAGATCAGAGGCCCAGTCCCTCAATGTGCTGATAGTGACTAGCAATCTGGTGAGAGTGGCTTCCGAGTTTGCAGAAATGACCTGCAAACTCCTGAGAGCTAATTCTCTGCACAAAATGGAGTCAGCAAGAGCCTTTCCATAAGCCAAGTAAGCAGGTGTAATGTGGGAGCATTTATGTGATTATCCTAGCTCTCAATTAATGGACTCGCACAATGACCAATGAGCTTCCGCCTTCCCTTCACAGGCGAGGTTCCAGAGGTGCGTGAATCTCATGTTCCGGAAGTTAAAGCCAAAAACTGCTGTTAAAAAGCCTCTTAAGGGTTTCTCAACAAGCATTTATGTACATCAATGCGGTCACTCACCTCTGCCGAGCGGGTCTGTGGCGGCTTGGAAACCCGCCCGAGTTAAATGCGGAAGTCGGCGGGTTCCCGATGTGCTGGAAATTTCGGTGAATTTTACTGCTAACCCGCATGCTCGGACTGGGAAAATTCCGGCCATAGTGGAAGTCAATTTGGTGATCTAGCAAAAGGGAAAAGGTTTATAGGGTCTTTTTCATTCCTAAAAATAATGTTCTTATGTATAAAATGCCATGGGTTTTTGGGTACTGGGGCTAGAATACAGTTAATGATATTACTGCCTTGGCAAGTATTGTGTGTATTAGCAGATCTCCTATGCCATTGCTCATGGGATGGGTGTGTGGAGATGGAATAAGGATGTGCATCTCTACCGAAAGAATTTGGAAAGAATTTTCAAAGAGATATTTTCAGAGTGACAGTAAAGTAAGACATTTTTGATTGCATCTTGGAAAATAAATAAATAGCATTTTCCTTAACAACTGTAGGTAGTTACAAAAATAAAATTCTTTCCTCAGATAATGCACTTACAGAAAAAAAATATATAAATCTCTATCTGTATTATGGGGAGCAGTCCATTTTCTTGGCTTTCCTTCTGTTTAGGTTGGGTATCTTACAGTGAAAGCCAAGAAATAGAATCACAGAATGATACAGCACAGGAGGCTATTCGACCCATCGTGCTTGTGCCAGCTCTTTGAAAGAGCTATCTCCAATTAGTCCCACTCCACTACTCTTTCCCCATAGCCCTGCAATTTTTTCCCCTTCAAGTATTTATCTGATTCCCTTTTGAAAGTTACTATTGAATCTGCTTCCACCGCCCTTTCAGGCAGTGCATTCCAGATCATAACTCACTGTGTAAAAACGTGTTTGCTCTGGTTCTTTTGTCAATCACCTTAAATCTGTGTCCTCTGGTTACCGACCCTTCTGCCATTGGAAACAGTTTCTCTTTATTTACTCTGTATCAAAACCATTCATGATTTTTGAACATCTCGATCAAACCTCCCCTTAACCTTCTCTGCTCTAAAGTGAGAAGTCGCACAACACCAGGTTATAGTCCAACAGTTTTATTTGAAATCACAAGCTTTCGGAGCTGCTGCTCCTTCGTCAGGTGAAGTGAAGAAATACAAATCGGCACAGCATATTTGTATTTTTTCACTTCACCTGACGAAGGAGCAGCAGCTCCGAAAGCTTGTGATTTCAAATAAAACTGTTGGACTATAACCTGGTGTTGTGCGACTTTCGCTTTTGTCCACCCCAGTCCAACACCGGCATCTCCGCTTCTCTGCTCTAAGGAGAACAATCCCAGCTTCTCTAGTTTATCCACATAACTAAAGTCCCTCATCCCTGGTACCATTCTAGTAAATCTCCTCTGCACACTCTCTAAGGCCTTGACATCCTTCCTAAAGTGTGGTGCCCAGAATTGGCCATAATACTCCAGCTGGGGCCTAACCAGTGTTTTATAATGGTTTAGCATAACTTCCTTCCTTTTGTACTCTATGCCTCTATTTATAAAGCCAAGGATCCCATAGGCCTTTTAACAGCCTTCTCAACTTGTCCTGCCACTTTCAAAGATTAATATACGTACACCCCCATGTCTCTCTGTACAGTGCATTGAAAAAACTGGCTGCGCACAACAACAAAATTTTTGAGGGAACATTGCTGGTGAGATGGTATGATTACAGTGTGCCAAGTTTACACAAGCACGTTCCGATATAAATGTGAACATAGGAATTTATAATAGCAAAAAGTTGACACAAAAGTGTGACCGAAATGTGGCAACAGGGAGTAAGTTTTTGTATACGAGAAGTGTGTACAGACATAAGATTTTTCATATTATTGTAGATAGATATGAATGAAGAGACAAATTGTTAAAAACTAGTGCACTTTTGATGCTTGCGATCTTCAAGATACCATTAAGCATATTGACATCATGATTCTCCAATGGTACCCCAGAAATCCGTGTCCTAAATAGCAATAGCCCCCTGTCCATTTACTAGATTTCAATGCTCTCAGCATAATTGGAGTCTACTAATGAACACTACAACTGTAGAGTTAATGCGAAGTAGTTTCGATCCCTGCTGACCCTGACGTTATAGTGTAAATGCAGACTGAATTTTAATCTGACATCGGAGTAAAGCAAAGTAACCTTGCCTATTTTTACTCTGCTTCGGTTCCGAGTTAGTTCAGGTTTGAAGATGCAATTCACACTGCACAAGTTGAGCATTGGTGCAAGGCGAAACCGTCTCGCACTAATGCTAAACTGTTAGTATAAATGCACCCTAAAATACTTTTAGGTGTGTTCCTGTCTAGGATATCACAAAGTTTAGGAATAAAATTTATGCCATGTTTGCTTCTGGGGGTGCTGATGCCTGAGGTAAATTACTGAATTAAGATTGGTTTCAGTCTCTGCTGTAAGTTGACTTCACAGACTTTTTTTGTGGTTGCGATGAACAATGTAATACTTATTATTTTAACAAATAGTGGTCCGTGTACACGGCCATCAATGGCTACATCTTACCAATCCAATTAAATTTACTTGGATAACATTCGCTCAGCTCAGCAGCTTCTCTCGTTTCTATGGCTACTGCACAGCAACCAATCGCAGCAGGCGGTCCCAGGTCACGTGACGGGACAGGAAACCCGGATGCAAACAATATGGCGGGGGAGTGGGAGCGGGAGTGGACGGGATGTTTCCCCAGCCAGTGAGAGCGCTTCCACCACAAAGCGAGGCGATGTCTTCCCGGGTTCCGGGGGTGAGTGGGGGAGGCAGCGGCGGCGGTGCTGTCGCCGCCTCCTCCTCCTCCTCCCGGGAGCGGTGCTACGAGACCCCTTACACCCTGGAGGATGGAAGTTGGGAAAGTGAGAGTGAGACGGCGTCAACCTCATCCGCCGCGCGCACGGACTCGGGCTCGGGCTCGGGCTCGGGCTCGTGTTCCTCAGAGTAAGTGCGCGCGGGGCCGCACTTGCCTGGCAGCCGGGCTGTGGGTGTAAATTGTGGCGTGGCGGCGCTGCCAATCTGCAGAAAGATGTGTTGGTGTCTGAGGTGGACGTGGTCAGAAACGTGTAATATCCACAAGCCGCAGCAGACACGTGCAAATTCCCCAGTATAACTTTGTTCTTTCACAGCTGCATTGCAGCAGTCCACAGCTGTAAAAAGTTAAAGAATATCCGCTTGAAATAACTTGGCTGGTGACTGCTAGATGACAGAATTGCCCCTGGCATAGTAAGCGATATTTATTGATACTAGCATGGATTGAGAATTGGTTAACCGACAAAACAAAGAGTAGGGATAAACGGATCTTTTTCAGGATGACAGGCTGTGACTAGTGGGGTACCGCAAAGATCGGTGCTTGGGCCCTAGCTATTCACAATCTATATCAATGATTTGGATGAGGGGTCTAAATGTAACATTTCCAAATTTGCTGATGACACAAAGCTAGGTGGCAGTGTCAGTTGCGAAGAGGATGTGAAGAGGCTTCAAGGGGATCTCGACAGGCTCAGTGAGTGGATGAGAACATGGCAGATGGATTATAATGTGGATAAATGTGACGTTATCCACTTTGGTAGAAAAAACAGAAAGGCAGAGTATTTCCTAAATGGTGAAAGATTGGGGAATGCAGATGTTCAAAGGGATCTGGGTGTCCTTGTACATGAGTCAATGAAAGTGAATGTGCAGGTGCAGCAAGCCATTAGGAAGGCAAATGGTATGCTGGCCTTCATTACAAGAGGATTTGAGTACAGAAGTAAAGAAGTCTTACTCCAATTATATAGGGCCTTGGTGAGACCACACCTGGAGTACTGTGTAAAATTTTGGTCTCCTTACCTAAGGAAGGATATATTTGCCATAGAGGGAGTGCAACGAAGGTTCACGAGATTGATTCCTGGGATGGCGGGACTGTCGTATGAGAAGAGATTGAGTAAACTAGGCCTGTATTCTCTTGAATTGAGAAGAATGAGAGGGGATCTCATTGAAGCATGCAAAATTATTACAGGGCTTGATAGGGTGGATGCTGGGAGAATGTTTCCCTTGGCTGGGGAGTCTAGAACCAGGGGCCACAGCCTCAGGATAAAGGCTAGGCCATTCAGGACTGAGATGAGATGAGAAATTTCTTCACACAGAGGGTGGTGAATCTTTGGAATTCTCTACCCCAGAGGGCTGTGGAAGCTCAGTCATTGGGTATATTCAAAACAGAAGTCGATAGATTTCTGACTAGTAAGGGCATCAAGGGATATGGCGATAAGGCCGGTGAATGGAATTGAGGCAGAAGATCAGCCATGAGCTCATTGAATGGCGGAGCAGGCTCGAAGGGCTGAATGGCCTACTCCTGCTCCTATTTCTTATGTTTTTTTTTTACTAGGAATACAGCGATAAATTACTTCAAACAAAATAGCAAACTCATGAGAATTTATACAAAAAGCAAAACACGGCGGATGCTGCAAGTCTGAAATAAAAACAAAATGCTGAAAACACTCAGCAGGTCAGGCAGCATCTGCGGAGAGAGAAACCGAGTTAACGTTTCAAGTCGATGACGTTCTGTCAGAACTGGAAAAAGTTAGAGATAGACCAGTCAGCTTAACATCAGTGGTAGGAAAAATAATGGAATCCCTACTAAAGGAGAAAATAGAAGAACATCTAGAAACCAGAAATATAATAATGAATAGTCAGCATGGATTTCAAAAGGGAAAGTCTTGCTTGACCAACCTTATTGAATTTTTTGAAGAGGTAACAGCGAGAGTAGACCATGGTAATGCAGTAGATGTAATTTATCTGGATTTTCAAAAGGCCTTCGATAAGGTACCACATAATAGACTAATGAACAAGGTCAGAGAATGCGGAGTCGGGACAAGTAGCAGAATGGATTGCTGGCTGGCTTCAGGACAGAAAGCAGAGTAGGAGTAAAGGGTAGCTATTCACAGTGGCAGAAGGTGGGTAGTGATGTTCCACAAAGATCAGTGATGGGACCACTACTGTTCACAATTTACATTAATGATTTAGACTTTGGAATGAAAAACACACTTTCCAAATTTGCGGATGACACCAAATTGGGTGGGGGGATCGTCAATACTGAGGAGGATTGCAACAAATTACAGGAGGACATTAATAAACTTGCAGAATGGACATATAATTGGCAAATGAAATTCAACACAGATAAATATGAGGTATTACATTTTGGTCGGAAGAATAGGGAGGTCACTTATTACTTGGAGGGTGCGAGTCTAGGTGGGGTCGAGGAACAAAGGGATCTAGGAGTATAAATACACAAATCACTAAAAGTTGCAAGGCCATAAAAAAAAGCAAACCAAGCACTAGGGTTTATTTCTAGAGGTCTAGAATTGAAAAGTAGGGAAGTTATGCTAAACCTGTATCGAGCCTTGGTTAGACCACACTTGGAGTGCAGTACTGTGTACAGTTCTGGTCGTCAAATTATAAAAAGGATATCGAGGCACTGGAGAGGGTGCAGAGAAGATTTACAAGGATGATTCCAGAAATGCAAAGGTACACCGATCCGGAAAGGATGAACAGGCTGGGTCTCTTTTCTCTTTTGGAAAAAAGAAGGCTGAGGGGTGACCTAATAGAGGTATTTAAAATTATGAAAGGTTTTGATAGAGTGGATACAGAGAGAATGTTTCCACTTGTGGGGAAGAGCAAAACTAGAGGCCATCAATATAAGATAATCACCAAGAAATCCAAAAGGGAATTCAGAAGAAACTTCTTTACCCAAAGAGTGGTGAGAATGTGGAACTCGCTATCACAGGGAGTGGTTGAAGCGAATAGTATAGATAAATTTAAGGGGAGGCTGAACAAACATATGAGGAAAAAGGGAATAGAGGGTTATGCTGATAGATTTAGATGAGGAAAAACGGGAGGAGGCTCGTGTGGAGCATAAACGCCGGCATGGACTGGTTGGGCTGAATGGCCTGTTTCTGTGCCGTATATCCTATGTAACAGATTTTAAGTAAGTGCAGTGGCAGAGAAAGGGGGGAGGGGAGGATAGAACAAAAGGGAAGGTCTGTGGTAGGGTGGAAGGCAGAAGAGATTAAATGACAGAAGGTATGATTGTACAAAGCAAAAGGAGATGGTAATGGATCAAGTAAAGAAACAAAAGATGGGTCCAGAAGAGGTGTAAATGGGTGTAGCAGAATCATTGACAGGTGCCATCTGAAAAAATAGGGGCAGAGGTTAAGGTCTGAAATTGTTGAACTCGATGTTGAGTCCTGAAGGCTGTAAAGTGCCTAATTGAAAGATGAGGTGCTGTTCCTTGAGCTTACGTTGGAACAGTGTAAGAGGCCGAGGTCAGAGTGGGAGTGGAGCGGAGAATTAAAGCGACAGGCGACCGGAAGCTCGGGGCCACGCTTACGGACAGAACGGAGGTGTTCTGCAAAGCGGTCACCCAATCTGTGTTTGGTCTCCCCAATGTAGAGGAGACCACATCGTGAGCAGCGAATAAAGTATACTAAATTGCAAGAAATACAAGTAAATTGCTGTTTCACCTGGACGGTGGGAAGAGAGGTGGTAAAAGGGCAGGTGTTGCATCTCCTTTGCTTGCACGTGAAGGTGCCAGGGGAAGGGGTCTTGGGGTGATTGAGGAGTGGACCAGCGTGTGTACCTCTGTCGCATCTGTTCTGACGATGCCACCTTCCATACTAGTGCTTCCAGTATGTCTTCCTTTTTCCTCAACCGAGGATTCCCCTCTACCGTGGTTGACGTGGCCCTCGACTGTGTCCGTTCAATTTCCCGCATTTCTGCTCTCACCCCTTCCCCTCCCTCTCAGAACCACAATAGGGTTCCCCTTGTCCTCACCTTTCACCCCATTAGTCTCCACATTCAAAGGATCATCCTCCGCCACTTCCAGCATGATCCCACCATCAAACACATTTTCCCCTCCCCTTTTAGCATTCTGAAGGGACTGCTCCCTCCGCAACACCCTGGTCCACTCCTCAATCACCCCCAACACCCTCTCCCCTTCCCACAACACCTTCCCTTGCAAGCGCAGAAGATGCAACACCTGCCCCTTTACCTCCTCCCTTCCCACTGTCAGGGCCCCAAACACTCCTTCCAGGTGAAACAGCGATTTACTTGTACTACTTGCAATTTGCTGCTCAATCCTTCCCTGCCCCCCACCTTTCCCTTCCCCCGCACTTGCTTAAAATCTGTTACGTCTCTAAATTTTTCCAACTCTGACGAAAGGTCATCGACCTGAAACGTTAACTCTGTTTCTCTCGCCACAGCTGCTGCCTGACCTGCTGAGTATTTCCAGCATTTTCTGCTTTTATTTTGGACAAGAATTTACTTCTTATCCAGAAAAATAGATGTGCAGGGAGAATATTATTTGTAATGAGAATTGTGGTATCGTAAGAGTCTTTTGGTAAGTCATAGTCCCTGATAAAATCATTGTCCACGGTGCTCATCTAATTGCATAATTTGCTGGTAGAAAGTGTTATCAAGTTCCTGTTAATTGAAAAATGTAAAACTTTGAAGGTTGCTTAGTGACGCAGTGAAAAGTCCTGGGTTTGAATACCCAGAATTTGCTGGAAAAATAATGGCGAGTTCATGGTGCATACCATTATTAGTGCGTAAAAAAAAAAAAACCCCAGCAATTTGTGGTGAGGAAGAGATGTGCTATGAGCTGCGAATCACCGCAAATTGCTGGATGATTTGCATCACTCCACCATTAGCCTCGCAAAAATGGAATCTCGCCGTTAACCTCCCCATGAGTGTCAATAAATTGCTGTATTTGCACTGTTAATGCAAATTAGACTCACCGCAGAAAGTTAGGGCTGCTATTTCATAGCATAAGGACTCTGTTAATGGGGTGATTTATGGTCCTGACATGAAACTCAACCTTAGATGCCCAGAAATGGAACATTTGGAACTGGAGTCTCACTCCTGCAAGTAGTAAATTGTTCCTATAGTTTTTAAATTTCTTTCTTTTTCTTTGTGTCTCTTTTTTCTCTCTCTCTCTTAAACCAAGTTTTCTTTCACTCTCTCTCTTTCTCTTTCTGTATCTAATTTGACTCTCATTCACCCTATTTCCTCCTTCATCGTTCACTCTGTTTCTTTCTGTATCCTTAAATTTAATTGGTTAAGGAGATAGACTATTGATCCTGTCAATCACCAAGACTGCCATAGGTTCATTGATTATTCTTTAATGGCTTCTGAAGTTTCACCAATTCATACAACTCGTTCCTGTCACTTGTGGCACTGTCAGCCTTAATTGGAGATCCTGAAACCTAGAAACACTTCATGTTCATATCTGGTTTGATCTAATTCCATACTTACTTCATCCAGTGATTAACACCAAGGATTGTGATGCTATTCAGCATATCCGTGACACTGTCACTAGTGTCAGTTTTGGAAAGTAATGACTGCACCAGGAACTTTCTGTAAATAAGCTTCACACAGTTTCTGATGCCTTGATCCAATGACAGCCCTGTTGAAGTGGTGGAATATTGAAGTAACGTTGGCTGGGAAGAATTTGTTTGTTTCCATGGTAGCAGCCAAGAATGTCAAGAAAGAGAAACGCTTAACATTTCTGTTCATTTTGCAGTCAAATTCCATGAACCATTGTGTATCATTTTTTTATTTACCTAGCTGGTCACAAGTAGTTTACTTTATGCCAAGATTTTGTAACCATGAGGCTTGCTGACTTTTCCAAAGATGATGGCTTTTTCCTTATCTCTGCATTACTTTAATACAACTCCTAACCATCCCCTACCATCATATTTACAGTGCTTTGCTTTAAAAACAAACTATTTGTCTGAGAGGCATGAAACCACTAGTTGCATCCATGTTAAAGATATATGGATGATATTGCTAACAATGGATAGCAATTTCAAATATACAATAACTTTTCTGGTACATTTTCACTTTTACCATATCACAGTAGATGAAGCAAAACTGAGCTTTTATGAAAGGAAAATCGTGTTTGACAAATCTGTTGGAGTTTTTTGAGGTTGTAACTGGCAGAATAGATAAGGGGGAACCAGTGGATGTGGTGTATTTGGATTTTCAGAAGGCATTCGATAAGGTGCCACACAAGGTTATTAAACAAAATTAGGGCTTATGGGATTGGGGGTAATATACTAGCATGGATTGAGGATTGGTTAACGGACAGAAAGCAGAGTAGGAATAAACGGGTCATTTTCGGGTTGGCAGGCTGTAACTAGTGGGGTACCGCAAAGATCAGTGCTTGGGCCTCAGCTATTCACAATCTACATCAATGATTTGGATGAGGGGACCAAATGTAATATATCCAAGTTTGCTGATGATACAAAGCTGGGTGGGAATGTAATTTGTGAGGAGGATGCAAAGAGGCTTCAAGGGGATTTTGACAAGCTAAGTGAGTGGGCCAGATCATGGCAACTGGAATATAATGTGGAGAAATGTGAAGTTATCCACTTTGGTAGGAAAAATAGAAAAGCAGCGTATTTTTTAAATGGTGAGAGATTGGGAAATGTTGGTGTTCATAGGGACCTGGGTGTCCTTGTACACGAATCACAGAAAGTTAACATGCAGGTACAGCAAGCAATTAGGAAAGCAAATGGTATGTTGGCCTTTATTACAAGAGGATTTGAGTATAAGAGTAAAGACGTCTTACTGCAATTATATAGGGCCCTGGTAAGACCACACCTGGAGTATTGTGTTCAGTTTTGGTCTCCTTACCTAAGGAAGGATATACTTGCCATAGAGGGAGTGCAGCGAAGGTTCACCAGACTGGTTCCTGGGATTGTCCTATGAAGAGAGATTGCGTAGACTAGGCCGATATTCTCTCGTGTTTAGAAGAATGAGAGGTGATCTCATTGAAAAACACACAATTCTTACAGGGCTTGACTCCCCTGGCTGGGGAGTCTAGAACCAGGGGCCACAGTCGCAGAATAAAGGGTCGGCAATTTAGGACTGAGATGAGGAGAAATTTCTTCACTCAGAGGGTGGTGAATCTTTGGAATTCTCTACCCCAGAGGGCTGTGGAGGCTCAGTCGTTGAGTATATTCAATAATAACAAAAGAAATAGGAGCAGGAGTAGGCCATTTGGCCCCTCAAGCCTGCTCCGCCATTCAATAAGATCATGGCTGATCTGATCTTGGCCTCAACTCCACTTTCCCGTCTGTTCCCCATAACCCTTGACTCCCTTGTAGCTCAAATATCTGTTTATCTCGCCTTGAATATATTCAATGACTCTGCCTGCACAGCTCTCTCGGGTAGAGAATTCCAAAGATTCACGACCCTCTGAGAAAAGAAATTCCTCCTCATCTCCGTTTTAAATGGGCGACCCCTTATTCTGAAACTATGCACCTTTATTCTAGATTCCCCCACGAGGGGAAGCATCCTCCCTGCATCTACCCTGTCAAGCCCCCTCAGAATCTTATATGTTTCAATAATATCCCCTCTCATTCTTCTAAACGCCAATAAGTATAGGCTCAACCTTTCTTCATAAGATAACCCCTTCATCTCGGGAATCAACCTAGTGAACCTTCTTTGAACTGCCTCCAATGCAAGTATATCCCTCCTTAAATAAGGAGACCAAAACTGCACACTGTACTCCAGATGTGGTCTCACCAACGCCCTGTACAGTTGTAGCAAGACTTCCCAACTTTTAAACGCCATCCCCCTTGCAATAAAGGCCAACATTCCATTTGCCTTCCTAATTACTTGCTGTACCTGCATGCTAACTTTTTGTGTTTCATGTACGAGGACCCCCAGATCCCTCTGTACCGCAGCATTTTGTAGTCTCTCTCCATTTAAATAATTTGCTTTTTTATTCTTCCTACCAATGTGGATAACCTCACATTTTCCCACATTATACTCCATCTGCCAAATTTTTGCCCACTCACTTAACCTATCTATATCCCTTTGCAGACTCTTTGTGTCCTCCTCACAACTTGCTTACCAACCTATCTTTGTATCAGCAGCAAATTTGGCTACAGTATACTCGGTCCCTTCATCCAAGTCATTAATATAGATTGTAAATAGTTGAGGCCCCAGCACTGATCCCTGTGGCACCCCACTAGTTACAGTTTGCCAACCTGAAAATGACCCATTTATACCAACTCTCTGTTTTCTGTTAGTTAGCCAATCCTCTATCCTATTACCCCCAACATCATGAGCTCTTAACTTGTGCAGTAACCTTTTATGTGGCACCTTATCGAATGCCTTCTGGAAATCCAAATACACTACATCTACTGGTACCCCTTTATCCACCCGGCTCGTTACGTCCTCAAAGAACTCTAGTAAATTTGTCAAACACGATTTCCCTTTCATATAACCATGTTGACTCTGCTTGGTTATATTATGATTTTCTAAATGTCCTGCTATTACTTCCTTAGTAATGGTTCCAGCATTTTCCCAATGACAGATGTTAGGCTAATTGGCATTTCGGGGGAAAAATTCAGTTGGTTGCGCCTCCCGTTAGCGCCTTAAGAGGGCGCTAATGGGGCGCAAAGCAACTAGTGCCCGGGCGCGGCGATGTTTGCGCCGCTCGTGAAATTAACTAGACATTTTGCGGCGGCGCTAAACAGTACCGCCACGATCTCCTGCGCCGGCAGATCGTGACGTCAGTCAAGTGCGCAACGCCCCGGTAGCGCCCCGGAGCGGATATTGAGTGGCGCCCCCTGCCTTACCGCCTGCCGCAAGCAACGACAGGTTGAGGGGAGCGTTTTGCAGTCAGGAAGGGACTGGGGGAGCGCTATTAAAAGGCGACCGCTTCCTGCCTTTTTTTGTTGGCGACATTTTTGCACCACGCATTCAGAGAGAGAGAGAGAGAGAGACTTCTGGAGAGATTCAACGCTGTGTGAAGGAGTTTTGGGTACTGAGCAGCACTTTGCAGGTTCATTTTGATTTGCCCTCTTGTATCGATTTAGAAGAGACTGGGGGTTGCACTCTGAGCTCTTTCCCTGGGCCTCTCCATTGTTCTTTCCAGCAGATTTGATGTACAGGTCTCTCCAGGCCGAGATTCAAGGCTGCAATGAGCAGGATGTGGATGGAAAGCAAGATCAACCCCCTCCTTTAAGAACTGGCCGGGGCCATTGTGTCTGTGTTCCATTGCTGACTGACATCACATGAGCTTCGCCAGCGCTCTGAGTTAGCGCCTCGCTCCTTGGCCTTTGCACCTTAAGACAGATGTGTAGCGCCTGATTTAGCACTCCAATCACCTCCAGGGGCGATAAAAGTCAAGTTTGCAGTCGGAGGCGATAATTAGCGCCAGGCGCTAATCTTTGCACCCGGCCGATAATTGCGCCCCAAACGGGGCGATACTGAATTTTTCCCCCATAGTTTCCTGCTTTCTGTCTCCCTCCTTTCTTGAATAGGGGAGTTACATTTGTGGTTTTCCAATCCATGGGGACCTCTCCAGAATCCAGGGAATTTTGGTAGATTACAACCAATGTATCCACTATCTCTGCAGCCACCTCTTTTAAGACCCTAGGATGCAGGCCATCAGGTCCAGGGGTCTTGTCAGCCTTTAGTCGCATTAGTTTGCCTAGTACTTTTTTTTCTAGTGATAGTGATTGTTTTAAGTTCCTCCCTCCCTATAGCCCCTTGATTATCAATTATTATTGGGATGCTTTTAGTTTCTTCTACCGTGAAGACCGATACAAAATATTTGTTCAAAGTCTCTGCCATTTCCCTGTTTCCCATTATTAATTCCCCAGTCTCATCCTCTAAGGGACCAACGTTTACTTTAGCTACTCTCTTCCTTTTTATATACCTGTAGAAGCTCTTACTGTCTTTTTATATTTTTTGCTAGTTTACTCTCATAATCTATCTTCTCCCTCTTTTTTAATTTTTTTTGTCATCCTTTGCTGGTTTCTAAAAAAAATTCCCAATCCTCTGGCCTACCACTAATCTTTGCAACATTGTATGCAATTACTTTGAATTTGATACCATCCTTAACTTCCTTAGTAAGCCACGGATGGTTCATCCTTCTCGTAGAGTCTTTCTTTCTCACTGGAATAAACCTTTGCTGAGAGTAATGAAATATCTCCTTAAATGTCTGCCACTGCTTATCTACTGTCTTGCCCTTTAATCTATTTTCCCAGTCCACTTTAGCCAGCTCCGTCTTCATACCTTTGTAATTCCCTTTATTTAAGTTTAGGACACTCGTTTCAGACCCAAGTTTCTCACCCTCAAACTGAATTTGAAATTCTGTCATGCTATGATCACTCCCAGAGGATCCTTTACAATGAGATCATTCATTAATCCTAAAGCAAAATACTGCGGATGCTGGAAATCTGAATTAAAAACCGAAAATGCTGGAAATACTCAGCAAGCCAGGCAGCATCTGTGGAGAGAGAAACAGAGTTAACGTTTCAGGTCGATGACCCTTCGTCAGAGTCTTTCTTTCTCACTGGAGTAAACCTTTGCTGAGAGTCATGAAGTATCTCCTTATATGTCTGCCACTGAAGAAGGGTGATCGACCTGAAACGTTAACTCTCTTTCTCTCTGCACAGATGCTGCCTGACCTGTTGAGTATTTCCAGCATTTTCTGTTGTTATTTCATTCATTAATCTTGTCTCATTACACATTACCAGATCTAAAATAGCCTGCTCCCTGGTTGGTTCCACAACGTATTGTTCTAAGAAACCATCCCGAATACACTCTATGAACTCGTCCTCAAGGCTACCCTTGTCAATTTGATTTGTCCAATCTATATGAAGATTAAAATCGCCCATGATTATTGCAGTACCTTTCTTACAAGCCCCCATTATTTCTTGATTTATACTCTGTCCTACAGTGTAGCTACTATTAGGGGGTCTACAGACTACTCCCACCAGTGACTTTTTTCCCTTACTATTTCTTCTCTCCATCCAAACTGATTCTACATCTTGATCTTCTGAGCCAATATCATTTCTCACCACTGCACTGATCTCATCCTTTATTAACAGAGCTACCCCACCTCCTTTTCCTTTCTGCCTATCCTTCCGATATGTCAAATACCCCTGAATATTCAGTTCCCAGCCTTGGTCATCTTGCAACCACGTCTCTGTAATGGCTATCAGATCATACTCATTTATTTCTATTTGTGCCATCAACTCATCTGTCTTGTTACGAATGCTGCGTGCATTCAGATAAAGACAGAGATCGATAGATTTTTGGATATTAAGAGAATCAAGGGATATGAGGATAGTGCACGAAAGTGGAGTTGAGGTTGAAGATTATAGAGTCATAACGGCACAGAAGGAGGCCAGTCGGCCCATCGAGTCCGTGCCGGCTCTCTGTCGAGCAATCCAGTCAGTCCCATTCCCCCGCTCGATCCCCGTAGCCCTGCAAGTTTATTTCCCTTAAGTGCCTATCCAGTCTCCCCTTGAAAACATTGAGTGTCACCGCTTCCATCGGCAGCAAATTCCAGGTCATCACCACTTGCTGTGTAAAGTTTTTCCTCACCTCCTCCCTGTATCTCTTGCCCAAAACCTTAAATCTATGTCCCCTAGTCCTTGTACCATCGACTGTGGGAACAGCCTTTCCCCGTCTAGCCTATCCAAACCCGTCATAATCTTGTACACTTCTATCAAATCGCCCCTCAACCTCCTTTGCTCCAATGAAAACAAATCCAGCTTCTCCAACCTGTCCTTGTAGCTAAGATCCCCCATCCCCAGAACCATTCTGGTAAATCTCCTCTGCACCCTCTCAAGGGCTTTCACATCCTTCCTAAATTGTGGTGACCAGAACTGGAGGCAATACTCCAGTTGTGGCGTAACCAGCTGTCGAAGTTTGACTTCCGATTAAAGACTCTTGTAGACAATATCGTCAAAGAAGGCTTTTTATTATATTTTACTTGCAAGGAGACTGCAACCATAGCCCAATTAGCTATGATGACAGACTGCCGAATCACAGAAAATGGAGTATTCTTATACAGTATAATATCACATGACATGTTGTTTAAGGTAAGCTAAGTTAACAATTAGAAAAAACACATTAGAAATGCCTTACAATGAGACTAGCTAATCTCTATAAAATGGAGTCTATCTATTTTACTTCTCGCACCAAGGCCAAGGCGACTGGTGTGTTTACTTTACTAGCCCTTGGTTATCTCAATATTAAGCCTGTTTTTCTTTTGTGCAGGCAGTCTTTTGCTGACAGCATAGTCTAAGAATTTAAAGTTATTTTCAGAAAAGAACATAACAATGGATTTTTTTCCTTTTCCACACAAGTCAGAGTTGGCCATTTTATTAGTTTAAATTCAAGGACACCATTTTGTCCGAGACAAAAACTGCACTTCCACACAGCGCTTTATAAAGGTTCAGCATAACTTCTCTACTTTTGTACTCAATACCTCCTATTTATGAAGCCCAAGACCTCATGTGCTTTGTTAACCACTCTCTCAATATGTCCTACCACCTTCAGGGACCTATGCACATTAACTCCCAGGTCCCTATGTCCCTGCACACTCTTTAAAACTGTGCCATTAAGTGTATATTGCCTCTCCCTGTTCCTTCTGCCAAAATGCATCACCTCGCACTTCTCTGTATTAAATTCCATCTGCCCATTATGCTAGCCTTTCTATGTCCTGTTGCAGTCGATTGATATCATTATCACTGTTTGCCACACCCCCAAGTTTGGTGTCATCGGCAAATTTAGAAATTCTACTCTGTATTCCAATATCCAGGACATTTATATATCAAAAAAAGCAATGGCCCTAGCACTGACCCTTGGGGAACACCACTGTCTACCATCCTCCAGTCTGAAAAACAGCCATTTACCACAACTTGCTGTTTTCTGTCCTTAAGCCAATTCCTTATCCAAGCTGCCACTGACCCACCTATTCCATGAGCCTCAATTTTGTTAACCAGCCTTCTATGTGGTACTTTGTCAAACGCCTTCCGAAAATCCATGTAGACAACATCCATTGCATTCCCTTCATCAATCCTCCCTGTTACTTCATCAAAAAATTGAATTAGATTAGTCAAACACGATCTGCCTTTTACAAATCCTTGTTGGCTCTCCTTAATTAGCTTAAACCTCTCCAAGTGCCCGTTAATTTTTTCTTGATTATTGTTCCTAAAACTTTACCCACCACTGATGTTAAACTGACCGGCCTGCAGTTACTAGGATTGTCCTTGCACTCTTCCTTGAACAATGGTGTCACATTTGCCACTTTCCAATCCTCAGGCACCTCCCCCACATCTAGGGAAGATTGGAAAATTATGGCAAGCCCTTCCACTATCTCCTTCCCCAATTCCCTTCGCAACGTGGGATGCTAGCCATCTGGACCATACCCAGCCTTTCTAGTACATCCTGTCTATCAATTTTCACCCCTTCCATTGCTTCTACCTTTTCCACTTCTACCGATATTTTGTCATCATCCACCTCCTTAGTAAACACTGATACAAAGTACTCGGAGTATTCTAGCCTTGCCCTGCGCCTCTAAGCATATATCACCTTCTTTGTCTCTAATAGGCCACACCCCGCCTCTTACTACCTGCTTACTGTTTACATGCCGGTAGAAGATTATTGGGTTCCCTTTTATGTTAACCACCATTCTACTCTCATATTCTCTCAGCCATGCTTGAGGGGCCAACTGGCCGACTCCTGCTTCTAATTCTTATGTTCTTTGAATTTGTTGCCTACCTGCTGAGGAATTTTGAGGACCTTTTCTTGCACTAGTGGTGGTATTGAACTGGAACCATTTTTACACCAATTAATTAACATCCTAATTGTTGAAGTAATTTGGTTTTGTGGCTGTTTGCCACATTTTCTTCCTACAAGGAGCAAACCTAACCGTTTATGGTTATCTGCTGGGTTTGTTTCCTCATATTAAATTGCTCAGCAAAGTTCTGACTTCATTTCTCCTGCTGCTTGCATGAGTAAAGAAGAAAACCTGCATTTACATAGCGACTTTCACAACCTCCGGACAACCCAATAAAGTATTTTTAGAAGTGTAGTCACTGTTGTAATGTAGGGAAACATGGCGGTCAGTTTCCACACAGCAAGGTCCCACAAGCAGCAATTAAATAAATGAACAAATCTGTTTATTGTTAATTGAGGGATAAATGTTTGCTAGGAGAACTCCCTTTCTGATTTTCAAATAGCGCCATGGGATCTATTACATCCACCTGAACAACAAATGAGGGCTAATCTCATCTGAAAGACAGCATCTCGAACAGTGCAGCATTCCCTCAGTGCTACATTGAAGTGTCAGCCTAGATTCAGTTGAGTCTCTGGAGTAGGGCTTGAACCTTCTGAGTTGCTGACACCTATGCTTTCAACAATTGTTAGCTCTGCGGTGGACCTCCTTGCCATTATATTTTTCTGACTTTCAGAAACCATCTTTGTGTTATACACTACACTTATATATCCATCAAGAGAGTAGCAAGCACTAAACCTCACACACTTTAATAATCTGAACAAATTGAGTGGCAGAAATAAGGGGCTGGATTTTGTCAATGGGGTCGGGACTGCTGGTTGTCGGGTTTCAGTCCCGCCCCCGAACGACGTCCGGCCAACCCATGCTATTTTCCCTTGATTGACCTTGTTAAGCCCGCCCTCATTGAATGGTGGAGCAGGCTCGAGGGGCCGAATGGCCTACTCCTGCTCCTATCTTCTATGTTTCTATGTTTCATCTGTCAATTTTTTGACAGATGAATTGTCAGCGTTTGACAGCTTTGAGAAGCTTTCAAACACTGACAATCTCTGTTCTATGGTGAGCCCTTGCACTGAAGGCGCACCAAAACCTCTTTCCTTGGCAGAAATCAGATGGCCGCTGCAGCCATTCTGTCATCTCTGCCATTGAGATGAGGAGCCTCCGGATCCCCAAGGGTTGAAGCCTGCAGGAAGAAGCAAAGGTAAGTAAACTTTTTCTAACACTTTACACTTACCTCAGCACACTTGCACCCATCACTTACCTCCACAGTGGACTTTTCGATCCCTCTCACCCCCGCAGACCCTGGCGAGGTTCGCAGCCGTTGGGAAGCCCGCACTTGCAGGGGTAAAATGGGGATAAGCCTCAAAACTGCCTGTTAATTAACTACCTGTTGACAGGCAGTTAATTGGCTCTAATCCCCTTCCCGCCTTGGCGACGGGTCCCTCCGCGAGTCGGGGACCCGCCTCCCGGGAAGATGGCACGGAGGCGGGTTGGGAGCGGGTTCGGTACCCGCTCCCAGTTTCTGCCATTTTCCCTGCCGTCCCGCCTCCCCAGGGCTGGCAAAATTCCCCCCAAGGAAGTCAAACGATGCTACAAATCAACAGGAGCCAGTGGCAGGTCATCAATATCTAAACTAATGAAATACAACTCAGAACATATAACAGTGAATCGACCTTTCTGACGAAAGGTCATCGACCTGGTGCTGCCTGACCTGTTGAGTATTTCCAGCATTTTCTGTTTTTATTTCAGATTTCTAGCATCTGCAGTATCTTGCTTTTGTAACAGTGAATAAAATAGGGTTACTGCAGGTGCATCAGAAAATGCTTGGCAAATGACAAGATAAACACCATTAAGATTAAAATTATTTAAAAATTATCATCGGGAAAAGAGCAATGCTGTAAAAATTGTCTACTGCTATTTTGTGTTTTATATTCGCACAGTTAACCATTGTACACCGATGCAATATACAAGCAGTCCATATAAAAAAAACTGCCAAATTAAGTGACCATAAACTTAAACATGGTAAAATTTTAAAATCTGAAAGTCATAGACAAATCACTGGGATGGTGGGGGTGGGGGGAGAAATATTTTTTGTTCTTTATTAGGTGGCATAACATTAGGCCGCAGTTGGGGACAGAAAAGGTAGAGGTCTTTGGAAAGTTACCCTGATGGTTGCTGAGAGACAGAATAACTTGGGGAAGATGGTAACAAGCAGATTGCAGATTTTTCCATAGCCAATTGCTGGTCCACCAACACTGGTCAGTAAGTGGTGTGTGCAACTGGACTTGTGCGTATAAAATAGAAACTTTCAGGTGAAACACTTGGAAAGAATTCCATAGGCAAGAGAAATAGTGGAACTATTTTGTGTATAATTTTTTTTAAATTGTGGTACAAAAGAGGGACTACATTGAAGTAAAATATGATTAAATTCATTTATAAAGCAGCAATTTTTAAAATATCAAATCAAACTTTGTTTGGCACTAACGATTAACTGTAGATCTCTTATTGGTAAAGTCTTAAGCATGACTTCGATGTTGACATTTTGACATAATGCAGTAACCCGTCTGTTTTTCTGCAGTATCTTGCATTGTTTCGTACAGTTTGCTATGCCTCCTAATTTAGTATCATTATTAACCTTCAATATAATTATTCTTGTGCATATGTCCAAATCATTTGTATAAATGAAAAATGAGAGGACATAGTACAGATCCCTGTGGTACATCACTACCCATATCCTACCAATACAAAAATCATCCTTTTGAGGTTTTTTGCTTCCTGTACTATTTATCTATGCAGCTACATTCCCTTAATTTTTGTTGTAAGTGTCCTATTTGACACCATCTCAAATGCTTTCTGCGAATCTGTCTGGCACAGACACAATAGACAATGGCCTACTTCTATGGTTCTATTAAACAAACTAGTTACTAGAAGATGGCTGTATTGTTGTAATTGGAAAAAAACAAATACTGAAGCTCCGTTCACCATACTAAAACCTCTTTTATACCGGCACTATTTTAATTTGAATTCCAGGAGATTAGTGTCCATGGGGTTTAAAAGTCTGTTACACCATTTCGTTGTGCCTCTCCTTAGGTCATTCTGGAAGCAAATCGCAAAATTGTGCACTCCAAGCCTGTTATTTTTCCATCTTTAACTTTAATGGATGAAAAATTGTAAGCTGGTAGTGTGCAATTTTGCAATATATACTCTTGGCATCACTAAGGAGTAGCACAGCGGAAATTTTAATCCCATAAACTGGCTTCTCTGGCTCCCCTATCCTATTGGAAAAAACTGAGTCTACAAATCTCTGATGGGTTAAGAGAGAAGATTTAGCAGGATAAATGTTAGGAAGGTGGCTCACAAACTTCAGTATTCCTGAATCTGAACTAAAACAGCAGCATTATAAAAGTCGTGTAGGAGGTATGATTTGTAAATTCTATCACTTTGGCCATTTGAAACACAGCTGAGATCAATATATTTGGCATGAACCTGTCAAACATCAGACTTCAACTTTAGCGTGTCAAAGCATATAAAAAAGAAAGCCAGTTATTTGCTACTGTTTTTTTTTCCTGATTTTAATAAGCAAGCTTTTCTGCAACAGCAAAAGCTGGGGGTTTACAAGCAGCTGCCAAACTATGGAAACTCATTGCAGCCGTAAGCCTCTAATTGATATCAGGATATGCCTATTTAGATAACCACCCCACAAGGAATACCTGAGCAGCAGCTCTAAAGGGACAGGCCAGGTTAAACATAACTTCATTTTAGCTGCTAAACAACTCGGCTATGTTCCAAACCACAGATTACCATGAACAGCCCCATGGAGATCAGCTGGTGGGATTAGATAATTGAGGGCCTGCCCAGCAGGTGAAGTGTACAAGTGTAAGGTGCATGAGACCTAATGAGGTGCAGTTCAGTGAGGATTAGAAGATCGATGTCAGTGACATCACTGGCACTGCCAAGGTTGAAGAGAATAAAGGAGAACAAGACATTTCAGGAAGTACTGACTAGGTTTCATCAAGCTTGGGCTTTTTAAAAAAAACTGAAGATTGTAGTAGGAAGAAAAGACAGAGGAAAGTGAGGAGCTCCATAAAGTCAAGTGATTTCTCTCTGCTCCGTGTCGCAAAATCGTAAATTCTTTATACTGTACATGTTTTATAGTTTGGCTACACATATTGCACAGAGGAAACCTTCCCTTTATATTATTTTCATTGCTTGATTCTAGATGACCAGAGAGTTTTGTGGAGCTAATCTTTTGGTAATTTGCTAGACCAAAAGTGTTATTAAATGTAAGAACTGCAATTAAAAGGGGCACAAAGAAAAAGAGACAACTGTATGTTATCCCTATTTGTCCCAATAGGATGGGTTCCTTAACAGAAGTCTTTTTATAATTTGTAAAAGAAAACTATTCAGAAAGGATTTGCTAAGCGCTAAGGACGTCTTAATGTGACAACTTGTGGATTGTATGGCAGCTGATTTTAATACCAATTCTAACATAATTGCAATGTTATGAAATTCTTTATATCTTTAAAATGTTTAAATCCTGGTTCTATGATTGTGTAGTATATTGAAGCAGCAGGCCACCCCACTGCCATTGATTGGAGGGACATAGATTGCCGTTTTCAGTCTACTGAGCAATCAATTGGAGGCCATATGGCTTTCTCATGGAGGGGAAAGAAAATTGGAGGATGGCTGTTCTCGCACATCAACGGTGGGAGACTTTGAGTAGGTTGACCATGTGCCATCTTGGCTGCAAGAAGTTCCTGGCTCAGAGAGAGACAAGGGGAGATAAATAGGAGGGAACAAGATATTGACAGGTATTCTATCCTCTTTTCTTTTTAAAAAAAAAATGTACTCTTGTGATTTTTGCACCCTCAGACCAAGCCTCCTAATCTCCATGTTCTTCCCTTTGAATTCCCTTGCCCTGCCCCAGCGCTACTTGCAGCTAAGTGAAATTGGTCAAAATGTCCAAAATGTAATGTTGATTTTCATTGTTTTGTTTCTAAATGGGGGGAATGTCTTCATAATTCAGTTCTATTGGCGCGGAATAGAGGGAAAGTAGTTTTCTTCCCTGAATGTGAGTAGTCCCAAATTCATCTTGCTGAGTTGGAGTGACCTTTTCTCAAACCTCTGCCAATGCTGCTGTGTATATGGAACATATACCAGGCTAACTGTTTATCCTTCCCCTCTCTCCTTTAGAGGCAGTGCCTGGCCTCTGCTTGAAATTTCTCCACTGCACCATGGCTAAGATTGGTAACTCAGCAAGTGAAGGATCATGGGTGTGAACACAAATCCTACCACGCTGTGGCACTGCATGTTGGTGCTCCAACAGGTTCTGCTGCCAGCTTGTTAGTAGAATCATTAATTTAACAGATTATATTTTACTATCAATACTGTAGTATTTTTAAAGTATGTGGACCTTCACAACACAGTAAGACTATTTCCAAGTTTCGGTTCTATAACCTGAGATGATGACACATCCTTCAGATCTGCAAATTTAAATTCTATGTGTAGGCGTTAGTCCCATGACAGCGTGTCTGTGTGCTGCAAATGTCTTTGCATCTAATCAAAGAGTAAATAATTTACAATGAAATTTCCACAGTGAGCTCTGAAATGTTTCACTTATGTAATAATGCAGAAATAGATTGGCTGCATGTTTTCATATTTTATTGAATACAACAAAGCACAAATCTAGATTTTAAAAAAAACTTGCCTATCTTAGTCTGAAAATACTTTAATTGCTTTTAACAATTGTTTACAAGAATAGTTGCCCAGGTTCTACTAAGATTGACTGAAAACATCCTGCCCCCTCTTTTTCCTCCCCTCCCCACCCTCTTTTTCCTCCCCCCTGCCGCCACACACACAGACTGCTTCCAACATAACATCATAAGGTTTAAGATAATGATTGAGGGAGACACAAGTGAGACAAAGACCAAAGTAATAGATTTGGAAAAAAGCTAATTATGAGGAGTTGAGATTAGAACTAGGGAAAGTAAACTGGAAAAAAATATCGACAAAGAGAACAGCAGTGGGAAATATTTTTAAAAGGTGTTCCAGCAGTGTTCAGGAGAAATATATTCTGCTTTAAAAAAAAAACAGCCAATAATGAGGCACCATGGATGAATAAAGAGATCAGGGTAAAATTGAAATGAAAGAAAAAGGCATGCACTAAGTACATAGACAATAAAGGAGAGTATGACAAAAGAGACTATGAAGAGGTTAGGAAAGAAGACAAAAAAACAATTGGGAAGGCAAAGGGGAATTACAAACGGGAATTTCAATATGAAATTATCAAAGAATATAAATAGTAAAGTATTCTATAGATACATAAATAACAAAAGGAAAATTAAGATAGGGATAGGGCCACTAAGAAATGCACAAGATAAACTCACAGGTAATGACAGTGGAATGGCAGAAATATTGAATAGCTAATTTGCTTCAGTTTTTACCAGGGAGACTAACTGGGTGGACATGACATTAGAAGAAGAGATCAAAAAGGATATCAAGACACTTAACTAGACAAACTTAGAGAGGATAAAACCCCAGGTCTGGATGGATTGCATCCACGCTTACTCAAAGAAGCTAAGGGAGAGATAAATATAAAATTCAGTAGAAAAGGGAATAGTGCCAGAAGACTGGTGGACAGCTAATATTATTCCTATATTCAAAAAGGGAGATAGAATAAATCTGGGGAACTATAGACCAGTTAGCTTAATGTCGGTGGTAGGAAAGATATTGGAATTTTTACTCAAAAATGTAATAGAAAAACATCTAGAAACAAAATATATAATAAAGAATAGTCAGCATGGATTTCAAAAGGGAAGGTCATGCTTGACTAACCTTATTGAATTCTTTGAAGCAGTAACAGAAAGAGTAGACAAAGGTAATTCAATGGATGTAATATACATGGACTTTCAAAAGGCCTTCAGTAAGGTACTGCATAGTGGACTTATGACAAGTAGCAGAAAAATCAATGTAATTCTATGTAATATGATAGCAAACTGGCTACAAAACAGAAGAGTAGGGGTTAAAGGTAGTTATGCAGACTGGTGGGAAGTGGTGTTCCACAGGGATCGGATGCTGGGACCATTGTTGTTCACCATTTAAATAAATTATTTGGACTCGGGAATCTGAAGTACTCTATCGCAATTTGCGGATGATACCAAATTAGGGCGTGTAGTTAACACTGAGGAAGATTGCGACAAAATACAAGACATTAACAAACTTGCAGAATGGGCGTGTAGTTGGCAAATTAACTTTGATATAGATAAGCGTGAGGTGGTGCATTTTGTTAGGAGGAATAAGGAGGCCACCTACTCTTTGGAAAATAAAAGTCATAAAAAGTGCAAACAAAGCACTAGGGTTAATTTCCAGAGGAATAGAAGTCCGAAGCAGAGAAGTTATGTTAAACTTGTATAGTACCTTAATTAGACCACACTTGGAGTATTCTGAACAGTTCTGGTCTCCATATTATAAAAGGATATAGAGGCACTGGTGAAAGTGCAAAAAAAGATTTACAAGGATGATACCAGAACTGAGGGGGTACAACTATCGGGAAAGACTGAACAGACTGGGGCTCTTTTCTCTAGAAAAGAGACGACTGAGAGGTGAACTGATAGAGGTCTTTAAAATTATGAAGGGGTTTGATAGGGTAGACGTAGCGAAGATGTTTCCATTGTAGGGGAGTCCTAAACTAGGGGGCATAAATATAAGATGGTCACGAATAAATCCAATAAGGAATTCAGGAGAAACTTTTTTACTCATAGTGGTGAGAATGTGGAACTCGCTACCACATGGAATGGTTGAGGCGATTAGCATAGATGCATTTAAGGGGAAGCTAGATAAATACATGAGGGAGAAAGGAATAAAAGGACATATTGATAGGGTGAGATGAAGTAAAGTTGGAGGAAGCTCGTGTGGAGCTTAAACACCGGCATAGACCTGTTGGGACTAATAGCCTGATTCTGTGTTGTAAAATTCTATGTAAAGTCACAATTTGTTGTAATATGTACTGTTGCTATTTATGGAACAGATTCAATTTTGCATCCTTTTAAATTGCAAGATATTAAAATGAGTCATTTTATACTTTTTATTTAAATTACATTATGTTGTTAATGGTTGCACTGAAATTACTGTATTCTAGGAACCGTGGACAATTAGACCAGGAAGAGGGTTAATTTGAGAGTTTCAATATAATTAACCACTTGAAGATATTTGGATATTCATCCCTTATCAAAAGATGCCCTTTGGGGGATATTTGGTTTTATTTATCCTTTTGAATACTGAATGCACTTTAGAGATTGTCTCCATGTCATTAGATTTTTAATTCATAACAGTATAGATTATAAACTGGAATTTGAGATGTATATTGAACTATGATAATTGGGTTAAATAGATTGGCTCAGACAAATTGCTCAATCGGCATATGCGGTAAATAGCAGCTGATAGTAATAATGAAGTGTGTGTCTATTGCAGTGTAAAGATGCCATTAGTGTCCGATAATAGACATAAATATTTAAAATCTTTCAATTTAATTTGTTGCTGAACACGGCCTACAGTAGTAAAAGAATTAAAAATCCTGGTGTGTACAGAATTGTTACTTGTGTTGAATTATTCCTCCTGTAATCTGTTATATTCAGTGGTACGTTACATAACAGATGGAATTTATTTATAAACGGCATACTGTTGATTCAGCACTTAAAGGGCTTATGTCGTTCTGTGGTCCTGTGTTTCCGCATATTTCTTGCTGTAATACATAATGCAGCGTTGCAGAGACCACAGTAAAACCAAAAATAAAAGAATCTGCTTCTAATTCTTCAACTGTTCTCTCACAGATAATACAGTTGTCCTTTTTTGATAATTGCTGTCATAATGAGAAGAAAGTGTGATGCAGCCACTTTGAATCTTCAAATATTAAATGCCTTGTATGCCAAAGGAATGATGAGGGCTTTCCTGTTGCCTATCTGCAAGCCATTTAAAGCTTGTGCAGTGTGGCTGCTGGCAACACTGGGAGTTAGAGATGCCATTGATGGAGAACAAATTACAAGGAAAGAATAGCATTTGTTGAATGCTTTTTTTTTATGGTGATTGTGGAGCTGTTATTCAATAGAATTCGCTTTTATGAATGATGATGTGTATGCTGATTATGGTGTCGCTAAGGGAAAGCTGATTGAAGCTCAGACTGGGCATTGTTTTTTTTCTCTCTCATGGCTACAGACAGCTCAGTGAATTATGCAGCCTATTATGAGCCAGAGCAGGAACTCTGAAGAACTCCAAGGGACTGGGCCGCAGCTGCTCAGCAGGAGGGCTTTGGTGTCCTCCTCATCTTCTGCCTCATTCACCTCTGTCACCTCTTTGCTTTTTTGCAGCGATCTTGAACCAGAGTGGTTGGATGATGTGCAGAAGAATGGTGAGCTATTCTACCTGGAGCTGAGTGAAGGCGAGGAGGATACACTGATCCAAGCTAATTCAACTTCGGCACCTCTCATCAATCATGTCAGGTTTAGTGAGAAAGAAGCCGAGGTCATTACTGGCCACAAACCAAAGGAGCCTTGCAAACGTGAACACAGACTTAAAAAGCTTGCTAATGTTTTAAAAAAGAAAAAACTAAAGTCTACACATTCTTGCAGCAAAGGTGCTGCCAGCAAAGCTAATGAACAGAGAAGTAGTCAGCCACCAGGACCTGCTTCAATATTAAAGCACCAGGCAAACCCCAAAATTGGTGTTTCGGTGCAGTTATCTTACAAGGATGTGTATGTTTATGTTAATCCAAATAAAATTAGTGACAAATCACTGGACGAAGAGACAAAGCTCTTGGAGGCTTTTGTGGGAATTATTCATCAGCCTTCAAGGAAAAACCCAGTAGCAGGAAAGCATTCCGACAAATTGACAGGCACTAAAATGACAACTGAAGAGAGACTTGTTGTACACAGTTTGGTCCATGGCAGTGCTGCAATGAAATGTGGTCAAATATTAATAGGTAAGTGTGAAAATATTTATTTATATAAGTAAGATATATTTTTGTTAATGTTAGAATATAGTATGTAAAGGTTGATAAATAACATGGTCTGTCACATTTACAAAAACTCCTAACACCATAACGCTAATTGAACAACCTTTGTGTGTTCTATGCCAACCTACAGCTAATGCTGTAATATGAGCTTGTTTAAATGACCGTATCGCTTTATTGCTAATGGTTCCAACCCTGCTATCCTTGTTCATACAGCCAGTAATTAGTGTTGAAAGTGACAGTGCATAGTATTGGAGCTGAAGACTTTAAAGTTTTAAAGTGCACATATTGGCCCGGATTTTGCGGTCAGTGGCAAAGGAATGGCGCTTGCCGTTCATCACGCTGGCAGCTGCCCACAGACTTTTTGAGCGGCAACTTACGGTTCCTCAAGATCATTTACAACGTGTTGTCCTCGACACGGGATCTGTGGCGTGTGTGAACAGGGAAAGCAACAGCGTGTCTCCTCAACCAATCAGATTGAAGAATTAAAAAAAAAAAAATCTCCAACACTAATTAAATTCTGAAGGAATGAAACTCCACATTTGTAAAATTAAATTTTCAGTGCCAGAGAGGTGGGTCGTAATTATGACTTATCACAGCACCAAAATTTCACTTGCACCTGAATGCACCAGCCCTAACTTTTTCTGGCGTGTTTAGTGGGTAAGTACAGCAACTTCACGCCTTTACATGGATTTCAATGCTGAGTCTCTTGGCGAGGTACTGTTATAGCACAAGCTGTGGAGGAGTAGGGTAATTCGGACAGCAACTTCCCGATTTCCACATTTAACTGCGCATGTACGGACTACGGAAGTTACTGTCCGATTTATTCCTTAATAATGGTGAGCGCTGATAACCTCACTGTTATTTTCAATGCAAAATCCAGGCCATTATGGAGAAGCCTCAGCATTGGAACGTTACATTGGTGCCTAATGACTCCTCTCATGTGTTAATTTTGAATAAAACCTTTTTGGATATTCCTCCTTATTCCTAGTTCCTAGTTAGTGTAACAGTTGTCAAAACAGTCACACACAGCCCATAAAAGATGACTTGCACAGTGATTTTTTTAAAATTAATTTTCCTTAAGAAAAAAGCATATACCTATATTTTGTGCAGCACCTTGTAAGAAGGTACTTACAGAGGAATACATTGGAGTACTGGGTACATTGTGCACATATTGAGAAAAAAACAGCTGGATAATTTTATGATGGTCCCTGGGGTTTGGCCGGGTCAGAGCATTATAAAGGGTCTTGTATTTAGGGTGATGGGCTTTGTAGGCTTAGGGCATTGTTCTTTGTGGAGCACCAGAAGGGGATTGTTAGTTTGCAACTCTGTTCTGACTTTCTTGGGGATGGGGAAGGTGGCCTGGGTTGTGTGGGCTTACAAGAATGGGTTCTAGACAATCTGGCATTTCCCAAGTTTCAGACAGAGTCTTTTTAATTGTCATATGTCCCACAAATTACCCCCCCACTTGTTTGTTGTGGAAAGGGTTGTACTCTGTCAAAGTGTATCCATTGCCCCTTTCCCCAATCTGGCACAATGGGGAACTCTCAATGCATGGTGGATCCTGAACTTGGTATACAAAAGGCCTTAGCAGACTAGGTCAGCTCCTTGATGGAAGCCAGATTGTGCTGTTTCAGCAACTGTCAGATGAATTTCACCTTGCCCAGCATTGGTCTATTGTACTACCTCCAGGTTCAACTTATCTCCCAGCAGCAACCTCCTATCCTCCAGGGTCTAACCATGCTCTTAAAACTCCAGCCCGAGCTGCCCTGCCCCCCGGCTTTGCAACTGTACCTCTATTTTCCGGTAAATCATTATAATCAAATCTTCATTATTTGTAGAAAGTTTCCGACCAAAAACAACAAAGCCTGAAGGCCTGAGATTGAGACCTAGGATAACAGAGTAAAAAAAAAAGGAATGCAGAAGAGTATAGAAGCAATTCCAGCAGAATGTGTGAGGGCCAACTCTGAATAATACAATGGCGTGATAAGTCTTAATTTTCAGTACCAGAGAGGTTGTTTGGTAGTAATTAACATTTACAAGCGTGGCGTCTCATTCTTTCAGATTTTACTTACTGTTGGCGATTGGGAAAAAAAATTTTTTAAAGAACTTTTTCTGTCTCTTTTACCTCTCTCTTAATCTCAACTTTTTTTTCATTCTCTTTATTTCGCTTTCTGTACATGATTTTACATTGAATTAAATATTCTAACTTACACTTCCTAGTTTAGACTGCGTGTCTCAGTGAGGGTTCTTCAATTTGATTGGTTGAAGAGAGACACTGTTGCTTTCCCTGTTCACACAGGTCCCAGATCCCCTGCAGAGGGCGCTGTACTGAAATGGCTCTCTAATTACTGTACGTTGCCCTGCAAAAGCCCACGAAAAGTCTGTGGGCAGCTATAAGTGTAATGAACAGCGAGCGCTGTTTGTTCACCGCAAAATCCGGCCCAGTGAGTGTACCGCACATCTGGTCCACAAGTTCCTCTGCTCCCTGGAGGATGAATAAAAGGCAGAGCTGCTGCTGCACACTTTCTTATCTTGCACCCTCATCCAGCCATTTTAGTCAGTAGTCTGGAAAGCCAAAGAACATGTCAAATCTCACAAGCCTTTGATCCAAGTCTACCCAGTAATGAGTGAACTGAGCCTACTCGGCAGTGAATGAACCCTTCCTGCAACACACAGATTGTGTAATTGTTATGCAGTGATTTTTTTTTGGTAGATGATTCAGTTGGGTTCAGGCTTGTCTTTAAATATTTTTTCTTGTCAATTCATAAGCAGAGCATTGAAACAAAAAAATGGAAAAACAAGGGGCTGGTTCTTGCTGAAGCAGGGTATCTCTTAACGTGCCTCGTTAGTTGGACTTTTTTCTGCACCCTTCAGCTCAAAAAACCTTTGCGCCATAACTTGCTGGAAGCGTCAACTGATAACAGCGTGGCGAGGGCAAAAGGGCATCTGGGCCCTCAATGAACAGTGGGACCAACAGTGTATCTCCTTAACCAATCAGACTTAAAGATTGAGAAAGAAACTGAGAAGGAGGGTGAATTAGACCGGGTGAATTATCAGGCTTGTGGCAAGTTTAATAAGTAATTAATGTGCAAATCCAGCAAGTTCTTAAAAATGACGGGGAGGCTAAGGGCGAGATGCTGCTGTCTGTAAGAAGCAAACGACAGAGCGGTGTAAATCAACCGGCAAGTTGTAGAGATTCGCAACTCACTGCGTATGTCTTAATCCCCTGAACTTGCTTACTGATTTGCACGTTAATAACTCTGTGTGTCGTGTCATTAACACGCTGTTATTTTTAGAGCAAGAACCGGCCCAATAAATCTGCTACAGTTGAGCATGGGAAGAAATATGTCGAGGTGATATCTGTGTATACAACATACAGGCAGGGGTTGTTACTGAACTCATTGCTGGAGTAAATTAAAATAGATCTGACTATCTGGGACCAACCCATAAAATCTATGATCAGGTAAAATCCAGGGTCTAAAGAACAATTCAAACAAACAGCTATGGTGATTGCTACATTAAGGGAACATCTTGAGCAAAGTATCAGGATCGATGCCCCAGATATTCTATAGCTAGTCCAGTTAAACTAACACGGCTGGTTTGTTGGCAGGAAGAATTAGTGCAGTATGGTGTTGTAGTATTAAAGATTGAGAAGGAGGGTGAATTAGACCGGTGAATTATCAGGCTTGTGGCAAGTTTAATGAGTAATTAATGTGTTGATGTTTAGTCCGTTGGACAGCAGACATTAAATCCTAACTGGGCAAACTGATGGGTGATCATGAACATCTCTACAGTCTCTGACGATGTTGCCAGCTACTAGAAATTGCTAAATTTTGTTCTGAAGTGAAACACCTCCCAAATAACCCCACCCCCACCCCCTTCATCAGATAAGTACTTTGCTTCTGCCGGATTAGATTGTCTGATAACCTAGCCCACTTGCTGGGACTCTTGACTCCTATTAAATTTTAATGGAAATTTTGTTTTATGATTTCTATTTTAAAATTTTACCCTTGTGGCAACATAATGGATTTGTGCTGTCTCCTAAGTTCAAACCTGGTGAAAATATTGTAGCTAATAGGCAGTGGTGTCATAAAATTCATCCTTGTGTTATTTCATTATACTTTGTTTATATGAGCAGAACAAATATGGAAGGCAGAAAATAAAATTAACAAAAATAGCTGTTTAACTGAGTTATCGCTTATCTCTTGTAACTAAATCAGAGCAATGAGGTGAGTTATTGCTCTTTGCTACTGCAAGGAGAAAGAGAAACTGATTTCCTAAAGATACACCAGGCACAGATCAAATCTAGAGCTGATGTTCCTGTTATTTCCATTTTTCAGAAAGCATCTTTTTTGTAATTTGATAAATTAAAGGAACTGCAATATTCAGCATGGTTTTTAGCTGTTTCTTTGGTAGAGGAAATTACATCAATTTAAAAGAAAAAATTGACACACTTCAGGCATCTTGCACAAATCTGCTTATTTCGAATAGCACAGGTTTATATATTAAAAAATCCCTTGGCATAACTGCAGCAAAAGCTTTTCATTACTTTTTGTTGGCCACAATACGATAGTAACATGTTGTTTAGTAGCAATAACCTTCATAAACATGAATAATGTGATAGAGTTTTCATAAACACTGAAACTACACTTGGAGATGCTGAGTGTTAGGACAGCTGGTCTAAAGCACTTGAATTCTCAGTGCAAACACAATAAATGCAAATTCCAAATTTACTTGTCGGACGTTGGATGTGCTTCAATGTACGTGCAGCACGTTGTTCCATCTTCAGGACAGGGTAAATTGGAAACAATGGCCTCGATATTAACACCCCCTACGACGGGCAGGGGTGGTTAAAGACTTGAATATTGGGAATGCATCCCCAACACGCCCGCCGCCTTTTTTATGGCAGTGGATATCGGGGAATCCCGAGTGTCCTGCCGTGAACATATTTAAATTGGGCTCCCACCGTGCAATTGGGAGCCTGATTTAAAATTCACTGCTGCTGCGCAGGTTTCCTGGGAGGTTGGGAAACCTGGTAGTGAAGGGGAGGCAGGAGTTGCCAGCTCCACAAGTTAAATGCCTTTTCCAGCACTCCTTTTGGGCCACAAGGAGCACGAGTGCTCCCCCCAGCACCTCAAGGAAGCCTTTGGCCTGCCCCAGCCCTCCCAGTTGCTGACCTCTTTCTCCCTCTATCTCCCTTCACCTGACGAAGGAGCAGCGCTCCGAAAGCTTGTGATTTCAAATAAAACTGTTGGACTATAACCTGGTGTTGTGCGACTTCTCACATTTGTCCACCCCAGTCCAACACCGGCATCTCCATCATATCTCCCTTTCGATCACGATTCCTCTTCTCTTTCTCCCCCCCCCCCCCCCCTGTGTTAATTGACCACTCACCAGCCTCGATAAACGATCGATCGATCTCTCTCTCCTTCCCAGCCCCGATGGCGCCTCTCTCTTTCGCCTGCCCTCTTTCTCCCCCGCCACCAGCCCTGATCACTGCCCTTTTTCTGCCTCCCTGAGGCCTCCTGCTGCTGGTGCTTCCTCCCAGCCACCGGGCCAGGCTATCAATTTAGCTGGGTGCCGGGCGGGAAACTGAACAAAACAAATTGAAGCCCTGCTGTTAAGTTCGGTAGGACCTCCGTATCTCTGGGCTTGCTGGGTTCTTTGGCCGTTTTCGGCCTCCCTGCACCCTCCTCATAAATATCGGGGCCAATCTGTTTCTATTTGTGGTTATTTTTGCAGGTTACTTAATGAATTTATCATACTGTTGAAAAAGGAGAATAATGCAGTCTTTTATCTGGTAGACTACTGGAAATGAATGATTCTGATATAAACTGGTAATGTCAAAATAATAAAATAGTATCACTTTTCTGATGCTTAAATTCTTCTGAAGAGAGGTGAAAACATTTCACAAATAAACATGATAAATACAGCAATGCCTTCTACATTTACAATAATCCAGACCAATATAAAATTGTTTAAAAATAATGAAATAAAACTCTTTATTCAACACTTGTCATTGAATACTTTCCTTATTGTAATGCAGGTATTTTATACATTTACTTTTAGCTGCTACAGTTTGTAGTAGGCTTAAAATAAAGCATATTCAGGGTTAGAAGGCTAACTGGATGAGCTGAGTTTAAAAAGACTGGAATAGGAAACAATCTTTACACCGAGAATGGTTAGTATTTGGAATTCTCTGCCACAAGCCATTGTTAAAGCAGATTCCATAAATTCTTTTAAAAGGAAATTAGGTGCTTGAAAAACAAGAATACTATTAGATATAGGGAATGAGCATGAGAGTGAGTATGGGACAATTTCCTCAAGTCGTTGAACATGCTGTCCCCTCCCAAATGTCTGCCCATCTTTCCTGCAACTCCATGTCTGAACCTCAGTTTTCTGCCACAGCACTGAAAAGGCCCTAATCAAAGTCATAAATAACATCCACTGTAATTGTGGTCCACTATCCCTCATCATTCCTGTCAACCTGTCTGCAATCTTTGACGTGGCTGACCACACCATTCTCCTCCAATGTCTAGCTGAGTGCAACTGCCCTTGTCTTGTTCCACTTTTGCCTATTCAGTCATTGCCAGAGAATCTCCTGCAATGGCTTCTCTTCCCGCCCCGCAGTTACCTCTGGAGTCCCCCATGGATCTATCCTTGGCCCGCTCCTATTTCTCATCTACATGCTGCCCCTCAGTGACATCATCCAAAGACACATCATCAGTTTCCACATGTATGCTAACAACACCCAGCTCTACCTCACCACTGCCTATCTCGACCCCCTACACTGCCTCTGTGTCAGACTGCTTCTCCGACATCCTGCCCTGAATGAGCCAAAATCTCCTCCAATAAAACATTGGGAAGACTGAAGCCATTGTCTTCGGCCCCCTCCATCAACTCCGTTCCCTAGCCATCAATTCCATCCCCCTCCCTAGCCACTGTCTCAGGCTGAACTAGACTGTTTGCAACCTCGGCGTCCTATTTGACCCTTAGCTGAGCTTCTGACCCCATATTCTCTCTGTCGCAAAGACCACCTATTTTAATCTCTAATGTTGCCAGTCTCCACCCCTAGCTCAGCTCACATGCTGCTGAAATCCTTATCCATGCTTTTGTTACCTTCAGACTTGACTATTCCAATGTTCTGGCCGGCTTCCCATCTTCCACTCTCCACAAACGTGAGCTCATCCAAAACTCTGTTCCCTGTATCCTAATCCGCACTAAGTCCCATTCACCCATCGCTACTGTGCTCGCTGATTTACATTGGCTCCCGGTTTACCAACGCCTCGATTTTAAAATTCTCATCCTTATGTTCAAATCCCTCCATGGGTTTGCCCCTCCCTATCTCTAACCTCCTCCAGCCCTACAACCCTACGATAACTCTGTTCCTCCAACTCTGGCTTCTTCTACATCCCCCACTTTCTTTGCCCACCATTGGCAGCTGTGCCTTCAACTGTCCAGGTACTAAGCTCTGGAATTCCTTCCTTAAATATCTCTACCTCTCTGCCCTCCTTAAAACCTACCTCTTTAACCATTCATTTGTTGCCTCGCCTTATATCTCCTCCTTTGGTTCAATGTCCATGTTTGTCTGATTAGGCTCCTGTGAAGCCCCTTGGGACATGCTACTATGTTACAGGTGCTATTTCAATGAATGTTGTTGTTGTCGTCGTCGTCAAAGTGGCTTGTGGATAAAAACACCAACACAGACTAGGTGGGCCAAATGGCTTGTTTCAATGCTGTAATCTTCTATGGTTCTATGACTGCTAAGTATCTGAAAATGCTTGAAATATTCTTCTCATGAATCACCTCTTGTTGGGATACAGCCAGCCTGTTTAAAGGAATATTCTCCAGGTTGTCTTTTGAAATGCAGTTCAATCGTATTTATTTGATGTTAGGTAGGCTGCAAAGTCCCACATAAGTCTAATATGTTTACTGTTACATATTACAAGTACAGCAGTCATTGATCACATCTACAGTTGATACTGCCATTTAGTCTGTCTTGGTGAAACTGGCTGGTTAATGTGCCAGTATCTTGCAGTTTGTGGGAATCCATTCCATGGAAGTAAAATGGTTCAGTGGATATATTGAGCAAGGCCATTCAGATGAGACTGAATGGCAACATCGACTCTAGATTTGATCTGTGTATCTTTAGAAAGTCATCGTTTTCTTGGTTAAGAGCAATTGAATAGAGAATAGTGAGCTCAAACCCTCACTTTTCCACTCCATGGTGCAGCACAATGGAACTTCTGTGCACTGCAGTACTGTCCAAAAAAAAAGCTTTTAATGACCGCACACAGTTACACTTACAGGGAATGTAACAGACTGCTTATCACCATTAGTTTCAATTGCATTTGAAATGGAACCCAAGCATATTCCTTTAATGTAATACTGAACTTCCATATTTTTTTCTTACTATTTCTGTAATGTAAAAATCCTCATTTTTGTGTGACATTAATTTTGAGGTGCCAATAATGGCATTAATTATTGAAACTGAAATAAAACTTCAAATTTAAGTTCAAATGCCATTTGAGGCCAAAATGGTACTTTTGAAATGAAGAGGTGGAAGCTATTTAAGTAGGAAAAGGTTGAGTTAAAGGTTAGCAGGTCGGCAAGCCAATGCTGCAGGCCCTCAATACCATGGTTACCAAGCAGCAGGAGAATTTTTTTTGTTTTGTTTTTGAATTCAGACTGATCCACTGGAACCATCTGGTTCTGAGAGAGATTTGGACAGCTTTTCTAATTACTATGTGCTGCTTTTAAACAAGTTGTCAATGTTAAAAGTATATTAGCAGTTTAAAGAACTGCTGTGCAGTCTGGTGTGCAACGATGCAATTTATACATGTTATTATGCCCTCTGAGTATAAGGGACTGACTTATGTTCTCCATTTTACAGTGAAACTGATATTCTAGTAATGACTAACTCCAGATTGGACAAAAATGGCTGCTTACAACGGATGGCTGTTCAGTCCAGTCTAGTTTAGGAGCCTATCCCAAAATATGTTGTGTGACTGCACAGCAGTAATTAAAATGCAGTGACTGGATTATTGCAAAAGATGATACAATGGAGTTTCATTATAGATAGAGACCCCAACCACTCCCTGGCCCCTTATACATTCATAGTAACCTGATTTCCCGCCCCCCCCCCCCCCCCCAAAAAAAAAATCCGTAGGTGATGTATACATTTGGGTCCATCCTATATCAAAGTCAGCTGCTTTGACTCCTGAGTTTTGCACTTGATTGACTTTGAAATAGAAAATGCTTGTATGTTTTCTTTCAGCTTTTTAGGGGAGTGGTGGCGCACTCATAGTCCTTTCACTGAGCTTGCACTCAGATTGACAGTGCAGAGTCCATCAACTGAGTATTGTGATTTAAGCAATGTATCAAATTTATATAATATGAATTTCATGAACCTCGCCTGTGGGAGAACTCCAGCTATTTGCAAAGCAACTTCAGGGGATACTTGAAGATTTCGATAACTGCCATTAATGGAATACTCATTGAAAATAGACATCAATTTATGTTTGGAAGTGGTCTTTGTGTAACCATGGATATTAATTGAATCGTCATCTTCTCTGTATTGTTTGGACAGCTGTAATATATGTAAAAATAGAAGCTATTTTTACAATATCCATGTCTTTTACAATACTCTTATTTTGCATTAGTTATTTAGATAATCAGGGACTTTTCATATTTGGTTGGACTGATTTCAGCCACTTTTTCAGGAGTTACTGGGACTGGCCAATGTCATGCACTCGTCATGTCCTTTTGGCGGGGAGAAAGAGAGAGAGAATTAATCTGTTGAGGAGGGGAAAGCTCTGAAGGGAGGGAGCTATAATGACTGCTGAGATGGAGGGGGGATGAGAGAAGGAAAGGTGGTCTCTAATTGAGCAGGGGTGTGGTTCTGGATTAACAGAGAAGGAGAGAAACCATGGTGTGAGGGGGCATTTCTGTCTCTGCTGGGAATTCGAGAGATAGATGCTGTCAGAGCTTAGCCTGCCTATTTTATTGAGCACTGTATCCTCCAATTTACCAGAAGCAGTCATGAGATCTACTAGTTTAGAAAACAGTTTGGTGGATAAATGTTTCTCCTCATGTTCTCGTTTTCAAAGAAGTTAAAGGTATTAACTAAGAAAGTAACTCTTACAGAAATGAAACTCCGACAACACACATGACGATGAGAAGGCGGTGGGAGACCTCGCGTTTACAGTTGTTGAATTCAGTTGCAGGGTGACTAGCCCCCCGGTCTTCCCAAACTTCCGTGACAGTGGTCTTACTTTTTATCCTCCGAAAAAAGGCCATTACATCATATCTCCTCTGTGACCTTCATTCTTGGTTTACACTAACTTTCATTAGCTCAGCATTTCAGAGAGTGCGTCTTATAACAAATGCTGCCCTTGCATGTACAGGTAAATAGATAGATGTATCTATTAGAAGATTAGAGCTAGGCTATCTTGTATGACAACAGCCGGTACAGCCTTGCAAAAGGGCCTTGGTGATTTGAGCTGTCTTGTGACATTCTCTAGATAGTGCCTGTTTCAATTGACTCTACAAAACTTGTCTTTTAATCACAAAATAGAGTTCTGAACATAAAATGGATTCTTTGATGCAACCTTTCCTGCTAGCGTTTCTAATAGCTTCCCCCCCCCACCCTGCCCCCTTCCTTTGCAGCCCTGAGAGAAACACTGCAATCCACACACACTATCTTAATATCATATGCTGATCTTTATCCATCTGTTCCAGCAGCCTTCGCTTCATTTGTTTAATATTACGCATCATGATACAGACGACGAAAATCAGAACACATTGCAGAGCAAGCAAAGTGTCAAAGATGATTATCCCCCAAATACTACAATAGACTAAGAAACTATCCCCTGGCCTTTAAGATCCTCCAGCACTCCTTTTGCCATAATTCTGACTTAAGTATTATTTCTTCCTAGATCACAGCGGTTCCAATTTCAGCGTTAACTCAGGGGAACAAACTCAGAATTTGAAAATCCACAATTCAATGTCCTTCTCTATAATTTCAATCCTACTGATAGATATCATTAGGGGAAAAATTCAGTTGGTTGCGCTTCCCGTTAGCGCCTTAAGAGGGCGCTAATGGGGCGCAAAGCAACTAGCGCCTGGGCGTGGCGATGTTTGCGCCGCTCGTGAAATTAACTAGACATTTTGCAGCGGCGCTGAACTCTACCGCCACTATCTCCTGCGCCGGCAGATCGTGACGTCAGTCGAGTGCGTAGCGCCCCGGAGCGGATATTGAGTGGCGCCCCCTGCCTTACCACCTGCCGCTAGCAACGACTAGTTGAGGGGAGCGTTTTGCAGTCAGGAAGGGACTGGGGGAGCGCTATTTAAAGGCAAACGCTTCCTGCCTTTTTTTGTTGGTGACATTTTTGCACCACGCATTCTGAGAGAGAGAGACTTCTGGAGAGATTCAACGCTGTGTGAAGGAGTTTTGGGTACTGAGCAGCACTTTGCAGCTTCATTTTGATTTGCCCTTCCTTGCATCTATTTAGAAGAGACTGTGGGGGCTGCACTCTGAGCTCTTTCCCTGGTTCTCTCCATTGTTCTTTCCAGCAGATTTGATGTGCAGGTCTCTCCAGGCTGAGATTCAAGGCTGCAATGAGCAGGATGTGGATGGAGAGCAAGATCAACCCTCCCCTTTAAGAACTGGCCGGCGCCATTGTGTCTCTGTTCCATTGCTGACTGACATCACATGAGCTTCGCCAGCGCTCTGAGGTAGCGCCTCGCTCCTCGGCCTTTGCGCCTTAAGACAGGTGTGAAGCGCCTGATTTAGCGCTCCAATCACCTCCAGGGCCGATAAAAGCCAAGTTTGCAGTCGGAGGCGATAATTAGTGCCCGGCCGATAATTGCGCCCCAAATGGGGCGATACTGAATTTGTCCCCCATTGTGTTTAACTCTCTCCTGGTTGTTTCATCAATTGGTATGTAAGAAGTTGGTTTCTCTATGGAGCATTTTTCAGTGCCTTAGAGTAAAAAGTTTAAATGAGTAGTGATACAGTACATGTACTCACTCTCTGAGCCACATTAATCATTTCATGTAGTGGTGTTGTCAGCATGCCTGAGCATGTCCAGGACATGTTCTTCGGTACATCTTTGTCATACATTCCACATATTGGTTGCTCGCCCACAACATATCACATCTACACACAGCGGTGCGCCAAGATCATGCTAAATGAGATAGCAGATGCAGGCTGGGGTTAAATTATGAGGACAGGTTGCATAGACTAGGCTAGTATTCCTAGGAGTATAGAAGATTAAGAGTTGATCTAATTGAGGTGTTTGAGATGATTAAAGGATTTGAAAGGGTAGATAGCAATAAATAATTTCTTCTGGTGAAGGAGTCCAGAAGAAGGGGGCATAACCTTAAAATTAGAGCTAGGCTGTTCAGGGGTGATGTCAGGAAGCACTTCACACAAAGGGTAGTGGAAATCTAGAACTCTCCCCCCCCAAAAAGTTGTTGAGGCTAGGTCAATTGAAAATGTAAAAACTGAGATTAATAAATGTTAGTTAAGGGTATTAAGGGATATGGAACCAAGGCAGGTAGATGGAGTTAAAATACAGATCGGCTATGATCTAATTGAAAGGCGGAACAGACTCGCAGGGCTGAATGGCCTACTCTTGTTCCTATGTTCCATTCCTGCCTTTCTGGGCTATAAAAAGATTGGGGGTGTCTGATTAGAATCTCCCCTGCATGGTAGAGTAATGGCCAGATTGCAAAATATATTCACATTGTTATGCACAAGTAAGGACACAACTATCTCCAAGGGAAAGCTATTAATTAACTACTTTTGTGTCCTTTACTAGCCTGTGTATTGATTCTAGATTGATACCCTTTGGTCAGTTGTTCCCAGGTGATTTATGTTTTTGTGTAACCCTAAAATAAGGAGGTCTATTAGTAACTGTTTGTCAAAATAGTTGAGGATTAAAATAGTATTTGCTTATTTGACTGTGAATTTCTCTAAATTGTTAAAATAGTACAAGTACTAATATTGAACTTCTACCTATCAGGTGATGCTCTAATTGCAGTGAATGATGTGGAAGTAACCACTGAGAACATTGAGCGGGTTTTATCGTGTATTCCAGGTCCAATGCAGGTATGTTTATGAACCATATAATTGCTAATATTGAAACAGTGCTCTCTGTCAAGGAAACTGTTTTGCATTATTCCTTTTGTCTGGTGTCAACGACACATTGGGGTAAATTTTTGTCTTCACCACATGGTCGGTAATCTGTCAAAGCAGACCGCCCACCCACCCATTATGGAACCTGTCTGTTTTTCTTTCCATTTAAATCATTGGAATGAAAATCGGGTGGACGATCCACTCAGCCAGATTCCCACCCATGCAGTGAAGACAGAAATTTACCCCAGTGACTTTTTATAATTGTGATGCCACATTTTAAGAATGTTTCATTTGTTTGTTTTCTGTGTTGTTCATCTCAGCCTTTTTGCAATGCCGTATTTTATAGTCATAATTATGTTTCTGTTGAATTTAATGGTATTGCTGGACACTCATTAAAGCATGTGTCTATGTTAATGTGAAAAATGCTAATTTCCCAAGGACCATTAACTAAGGATGGAGTGTATTAAAAATTAACACCCAAATGAAAATAAAATCCAATAGAAATCACACGATACTGCACAGTCAACTCATTTGTCCTTTGTGTATTTTACATTTTTGGATGGAAACACTAGATATGATCAGCTGAATAGCAGTCATGTCTGAATTTATTTCCTTTCTTCTGGTCACTTCTTTAAGTTAATGGCCCAGACTTTGCTGTGCCAGGGCATCTAATGGCATCTGCCACTGGTTAGATTTGCCCTTGCACGTTTAGGTTTTTAATTTTTTTGTGTGGCAAGTTGTTGAAAGTGCGAGCTGATAATGGGAAACAGGGCATCTGGGACCTAAGTGAACAGGACAAGCAAGTAAGGTATAAGGTGGGGTCAGACTAAGAGAGAACACAGGATGGTCTAAGATAGGTTTACAATGTATGTATGTGAACGCACAAAGCATAGTAAACCAGGTTGGCGAGCTGCAGGTGCAAATAGCCACATGGGAATATGATGTCGTGGAGACCTGGCTTAAAAAAGGGCAGAATTGGGTATTAAGTATTCCTGGATATAAGGTATTCATGAAAGATAGGGAAGGAAAGATAGGAGGTGGTGTGGCATTATTGTTTAAGGAGAATGTTACAGTGCTGGAGGGCGAGGATGTCCTGGAGGGGTCAAAGACAGAATCTATATGGCTAGAGTTAAGAAATAATAGAAGTGCCATTACACTACTAGGTGTATTCTACAGGCCACCAACTAGTGGGAAAAATATGGAGGAGCAAATTTGCAGAGAAATTACAGAGAGATGCATGAACTATAGAGTAGTGATAATGAGGGACTTCAACTATCCTAATCTAGACTGGGATAGTAATAGTGTAAAGGTCAGAGAGGGGGAAGAATTTCTGAAGTGTATTCAGGAGAACTTTCTTGATCAGTATGTTTCTGGCCCAACGAGGAAGGAGGCATTTCTGGATCTGGTTTTGGGGAATGAGGTGGAGCAAGTGTCAGTAGGTGAATATTTAGGGAATAGTAATCATAGTATCATAAGGTTTAAATTAGCTATGGAAAAGAACAGGGGGCAATCTAGAGTAAAAATACTTCATTGGAGGAAGGCCAATTTCAGTGGGATGAGAACGGATCTGGCCCGGGTAAATTGGAATCAAAGATTGGCAGGCAAAACTGTAATGGAACAATGGGCTGCCTTTAAAGAGGAAATAGTTTGGGTACAGTTGAGGAACATTCCCACTAGAGGCAAAGCTAGTGCAACTAAAGTCAGAGCTCCCTGGATGACGAAAGAGAGAGGGAGAGAGAAAGATGAAGCAGAAAAAGAGCGTGTATGACAGATGTCAGGTTGAGAATACATCTGAGAATCAGGCTAAATATAGAAAGTTCAGAGGAGAAGTGAAAAAGAAAATGAGGGGCAAAGAGAGGGTATGAGAATAGAATGGCAGCTAACATAAAAGGTAATCCAAAAGTCTTCGATAGGCATATAAATAGTAAACGGGTAGTAAGAGGAGGGGTGGGGTCGATTAGGGACCAAAAAAGGAGACCTACGCATGGAGGCAGAGAGTATGGCTGAGGTGCTAAATGAGTACTTTGCATCTGTCTTCACCAAGGAAGAAGATGCTGCCACAGACCAAGTGAAAGAGGAGGTAGAGGAGATACTGGATGGGATACAAATTGATAGAGGAGGTGCTAGAAAGGCTGGCTGTACTTAAAGTAGATAAGTCACCCGGACCAGATGGGATGCATCCTACGATGCTGAGGGAAGTGAAGGAAGAAATTGCAGCGGTACTGGCCATAATCTTCCAATCCTCCTTCGAAACGGGGGTGGTGCCAGAGGACTGGAGAATTGCAAATGTTACACCCTTGTTCAAAAAAGGGTGTAAAGATAAACCCAGCAACTACAAGCCAGTCAGTTTAACCTCGGTAGTTGGGAAGCTTTTAGAAACAATAATCGGACAAAATGAACAGTCACTTGGACAAGTGTGGATTAATTAAGGAAAGTCAGCGCGGATTTGTTAAAGGCAAATCGTGTTTAACCAACTTGATCGAGTTTTTTGATGAGATAACAGAGGGTTGATGAGGGCAATATGGTTGATGTGGTATACATAGATTTCCAAAAGGCGTTCGACAAAGTGCCATAATAGGCTTGCCAGCAAAGTTTAAGCCCATGGGATAAAAGGGACAGTGGCAGCATGGATACGAAATTGGCTAACTGACAGGAAACAGAGAGTAGTGGTAAACGGTTGGTTTTCAGGACTGGAGGAAGGTATACAGTAGTGTTCCCCAGGAGTCGGTTCTAGGACCACTGCTTTTCTTGATATCTATTGACTTGACTTGGATGTGGGTGTACAGGACACAATTTCAAAATTTGCAGATGATGCAAAACTTGCAAGTGTAGTGAATAGTGAGGAGGATAGTGATAGACTTCAAGAGGACATAGACAGGCTGGTAGAATGGGCGGACATATGGCAGATGAAATTTAACACCGAAAAGTGCGAAGTGATACATTTTGGTAGAAAGAATGAGGAGAGGAAATATAAACTAATGGGACAATCCTAAAGGAAGCACAAGAACAGAGAGACCATGGGGTATATGTACACAAATTGTTGAAGGTGGCAGGGCAGGTTGAGAAAGCAGTTAAAAAAGCTGACAGGATCCTGGGTTTCATGAATAGAGGTATAGAATACAAAAGCATGGAAATTATGTATAAAACACTGGGGGTACAGTAGCATAGTGCTTATGTTACTGGACTAGTAATCCAGAGGCCTGCACCAATGATCCAGAGATATGTAGTTCAAATTCCACCATGGTGGCTGGGGAATTTAAATCCAAAATAATTAAATAAATTTTTTTTAAAAAGCTAGTATCAGTAATGGTGACCATGAAACTACTGGATTGTTGTAAAAACCCATCTGGTTCACTAATATCCTTTTAGGGAAGGAAATCTGCCGTCCTTATCCGGTCTGGCCTATATATGACTCCAGACCCATACCAATGTAGTTGACTCTTAATTGCCCTCTAAAATGGCCTAGCAAGCCACTCAGTTGCATTCAAGAAGATGGCTCACCACCACCTTCTCTAGGACAATTAGGGATGGGCAATAAATGCTGGCCTTGCCGACGATGTCCATATCCTGTGAATGAATAAAAAAATACCGAGGTGCCATTTAATCCCTAGCTTTCATTTAATTTTAAAAGCTATTAGTATAAATCCATATACTTGTAGATCTACAACATAAAACTACCCATCAATTGCCGGAAGCGTTTGTCACAAAATTGTTCACCGCCAGCCAGCGATTTTTCCATCCATTCATTTTGTTGGATCGTAAATCATGCAGTTCCACAATTTCACAATATAAGTTCCCAGCATTTGCAAGGAACACATAAGTAGAATTTATCAACATCTTAGCATTGTAAGAGTCAACAGGACTCCGTGGTAGCACTCTTGCATTGAATCAGAAGGTTGTGGGTTCAAGCCCAACTCCAAGGCTTGAGCACATAATTTAGGCTGATTTTTCACGAGACATTAAGCTGAGGCTCCATCTGCATGTTCAGATGGCTAACATTCATCCCTAAACCAATACCACCAAAACAGGTAAATTGTCCCCCTCTCTGCAATAAGGAAGCGCACATCTTCAACACTCTACTTCCTCTGATGGCACCACTGAGATTGAAAACTATATGTGGTGAACTAAAGGATAAGAACTACCTCATAGTTCATTTAAGTGGCGTACCAATGCTTTATTGCCATGCCAGGTTTACCATTTATTTTGATAAATCAATCAGTCACAACATGTGAAGGGACATGCATCCTCACTGGTAAGATGCATACATCCATGATTTAAGTGAATTTTACTTCTAAGGTAGTTTCACTATATATCCTTTTTCCAAATCTATTTAGAAAGAAAAAAACTTAAGTTGCTATAGATGTTTACAATTTAACAGGAAGTAGTTGTGGTGTCCTTCCATTTTATTTAAACAGAATTATGAACAAGTTTTATGGGCAGTCTTTAAATTACACAGTTGTGGTGTGTAGATGATAAATCAATTTTCATAATACAGTGAAACTTGTATAAAAGAACACTCCCAAAAAAAAAATGGACACCTGCAAAAAATGGCCACTTATTGAGACCCAAGTAACGTGCATTGTAAAATATACAAGAGCCACTCTGAAACCACGGACACTCGCAAATTACAAACTACAGACAGCTTTCAATGCACCAAGACCTTTTATAACTTAAAACATGGGGCACTGCCTGACATCGCACTTTAAAATGTTCAAAGTACATACTGTAGCTGAGTCAGAAGATCGTGATGACCAATGTATTATTACTGGATTTTTTTTTGTCCATGCCGGTATCTGGGTTTGAATCACCCCTGCAGCCGCTGTCCCTGTTTCCAAAAACAAGCGTGTTGATAACGCACACCAGAAGATGCGCACGCATCTGACCCCATGTGGTACGGTTCAGTGGTCTGAGAGTGTCGTTAGCAACAGGTTCCACTGAACTTGGCACGTCAGTTTTGTTATATCTGCTTCCAAACTTAAGTTATTAGCATTGTTGCAGGTGATTGGGTGCTGATCATAATCTCAGCTGGTTCTTCAAGATTATTGGGAAAGTTTTCAGTACATACAGTGACCATTTTGAAAATAAGGACATCTGCAAAAAAAGGACAGCTGATGTAAGCCCCTTAGGCGTCTGTAATTTACAGGTTTCACTGTGTATAGTTTTGTTATTTACCATAATTGTAGTATAATACTTTCAGCATGAACCATGAGGCTAATTTAGACCAGCTGCAAGACCATAAGGATAGCTCACCTGTGTAGTGTGTACAATGAGTACAGTTGTCCAATGCTGTTGCCATGACTTTGCCAGCCAAACCTACTGGCATAGTTTTCTGCCCTCTGATCATACACAGTATCATATCCTTTTAGCCCCAACACTTTAATATTGAGACACTGGACTGAATTTTCCGTGGTGGTGGTGGGAGCGATCAGTGGCGGGTCGGGTGGGAAAGTTTTTTTTGACAGCAGGTCAGGAACCCGCTGTCGACTCGCTTCCACGTGCCTTTCCCACAGGCGCATCTGTCACGGTGACGCCGACCCAACCTGCAGTGTCGGGGGTCCCAATTGAAATCATTGAGGTACTTTACAGGCACTTAAGAGTCTTTTTCCCCCTACTTTTTAAATTTCCCTGCATGGCCACGGGATTCACGCAGCTCGGGAACCACGTCTGTCAACCTGAGGCGTGAGTTCTGTGGCCATTGCTCCAGCTGATTACTTGACAGCATGGAAAACAAACCAAAATAAAAACATGTTGATTACATCAGCTAACAGATTGATAGGGATTCTGTTCTACTTGAAAAGCTACTGGTAAATGTACATTTTTCACTGGCCATTCTCTGCTGTTGCCTTCCAACTCAACAGTAATTGCAGTGAATTGATCTGCATTATAAAAAGACATATACCATTTGAATAAATTTTTGTGTTTCTGGTCAGGTTTTTCTCTCCGTATACTGTGATTGTCCAGTTACAGATTAAATCAAGTCATCAACCGTAACAATTTCATTCTCATCACTCATTCCACTGGTTCAATTTGCTTTCAGTCCCTTAATATGACTAATTTAATTTTTCAGTCAGAGACTTTAGGGTGAATTTCTGTGGAGGTTCTCTCACTTGTCCATTGTTAACTTCAACAGAAGAGCTGCAGAAATCCCAGAAACACATTGTAAACACCACTTGCACTGTTTGTCAGGAATTCCGCAGCTCTTCCGCTGAACTTGCATAAGATTGTAAATCCACCCCTTTACAATTACATTTAAAATCTGCTTAATTTTATGTATTACCCATGCATACACATCTTTTGTTTGTACCAGTTACTGATACAAAGTCTATCGATTTGTGACTAAAGCACCAATAACTTCCCAATTAATGTACCTTTTTAATTATGTTTTTGATCGTATTTGTAGATGGAGTCATATTACTTAATTTTATTTAAATATTTCTTTGTCACTCATAACTTTTATTATATTATGGTACAGTAAAGATTCAACACCCGCTATGTTAGATTAAACTTTAATGTGGCCAGGGTCCCAGCTTAAAACGCGTCATGAGTGACCTCACCAGACCCGTTCCATCTAATTGGGCCGGGTAACATGCTGGGCGGGCGTAATAGGCCCCGTTAAGGTAAGTTAATTTTGTACAGCGGGATGGAGCCAGCAGTGGGGTCGCAACCCGCCACGCACCAGACCCGCCAAAGTAAGGAACGTTCTGGCCACAGTAGCAATAAGTGTAATAAATTTGTAGAAAGAAGGAAAAGCAAAAATTAAAGTGTAATCAATACATTTCATTTTTCAGTGCCCCTTGTTCGACGTACTTTAAACCATTAAAAAAAAAACTGCTAGTAAAGCCAACCTGGCAACAGATATTTGTGTAGAATAAAATTGAAGTGGAAAGTTATGATGTAATAGCATTTAATCCTCCCTAGAAATTTCTCACAGCTTGGATGAGGTATTGGAGAGTTACCAGTGCAGCACCAGAAATAGATGGCAATTCAGATGGATACAGTTTCCTTTTAAGTTAAAACATCTTTGTCTGACTGTGCCCAATCACAGAAATACCATTTTACAATAAGTTATATAACATACCAGACAGGAGCCTTCCTCATTTCACACATCGCTGATTGCTTCGTGATACATTTTAATGAATATGGCCCCTGCATTGCAGAACATCCGCTACTCATGTACATTGTATAATCTTCATGTGTTTTCTGTCAATTTGATTTTTTTTTCCAATATAGGTTAGGCTTCAATTGCCTCACATAAAATACATTGATTGGATTTAAAACCACAATTAACTTACAAATGTATTCATGGAATATATTGTAACGTGCTTTCTAGCCCATTTTTCTGCATTTTTGAGAAACATAAATCTAGCCATGGTGTCAGATTTAGGATAATGGAAATAAGTCAAATGTTTCACATTAATCAGATAGTAAATCCGTTCAAGCAAGAGACTCTTCACTGTATGATTCTTAAGAGTTCAATTTTTCAACATTTATATTAATTACCACTAAATGAATTACTGTAGATTTCACTTTGTAATTTGATCTTCACAGAATCAGAATCACAGAATCCCCACAGTGCAGATAGAGGCCATTTCGGCCCATCGCGCCTGCACCGACACACATCCCACCCTATCCCCGTAACCCCACGTATTTAATCCCCCCTAACACTAAGGGTCAATTTATCATAGCCAAATCAACCTAACCCGCACATCTTTGGACTGTGGGAGGAAACAGGAGCACCCGGAGGAAACCCACGCAGACACTGGGAGAATGTGCAAACTCCACACAGACAGTCACCCGAGGTCCCTGGCGCTGTGAGGCAACAGTGCTAACCACTATGCCACCGTGTTGCCCTCATCTTATCTGTTATACAGTTTATAATTGGAGTGATTTGAATATATAACTTCCAGCTGAATAGGAGCAGCTGTCTTGAAATGTACAGTTCAGTGAATAAGACCCAACACCAGATGTTCACTATGGGAGGTGAGCTGTAATTAATAATTTAAATGGCAGGAAGTGAATATCTATAAACTACCAACATTCACTAGAAATTGGAACAAACTCTATATTGTCAGCTTTGCATTCTACTGGATTATTTTCTTATTTTTAGGAGTCTTAGCAGTATGATCATACAATAGTTTTGTTCTGCACTCTCTGATGCATAATGTACCAAACTCACTTTTCATAACTGAATATTCCCATTCACTTTGCAGACAAGAGCTTTGGTCAAGAGCTGTGTTGCTGCAAATCCTTGGCCAGATTCACAACTTACTACTGAGATTCATGGACAATGATTGATTTAGTAGTCAATTGTATGGTTAAAAATTAAATAGAGAGAGAGAGAACCACAACTTATCAGAAGGGAGTTTGGAGAAATCTACAGTTTACAGAGGATCCTAAAGCATTATTAGTCTAAAAATTAATTTCTGGCCATAGTTGTAAATATCAGTGGAGTGTGTCTTTCTTTTGGGGGCTGAGAAGATGGTAGATTGTTCCCCAAATGTGATTCAGATTCTTTTTGTATTGAATCTAACTGAAAATTGACACACACTGTTTGGTACTCTTGGTACAGCTTGGCAAGCATCAGTTTATCTGAGTGGTAGCACTTGCTTCTCAAGTCAGAAGATCGTAGGTTCAAGCCCCACTTGTGCATATAATTTAGGCTGACACTTCAGTGCAGTACTGAGGGAATGCTACGTTATCAGAGATGCTGACCTTCGAATGAATGAAATCCTGGATGTAAAATATCCCATGGCACTATTCACAAAAAAGCAAGGAGTTTTCCCATTATCCTGTTCAACATCATTTTTTGGCCAACTTCATCAATACAGATTAACTAGGACCTTGCTGTGCACAAACCAGATGCAACAATGACTACACTTAAATCATTCATTGGCTGTGAACCACTTTGGGGTATCCTGAGGAAGTGGGAAAAGCACTATAGAAATAGAATTTCTTTACTCTTTTCTTTTTCTTCCTCCTGGAAATACTATCTTTTTGCGTACCAGACAGTGGAGCAGGGAGAGCTGTGGTACCTAGGCATGAGTAATCTATGGCCACTGTGGAAAAGAGCAGAATTAAGTCCCAGTGACTGTGTGAGGGTCATCCAGAACATTGTAATTTCCCACAAAGACCCTGCCTAGCATCCATGCAGTTGTGGCTAAATACACCTTGATTTATTGTTTTATGTGTGCCAGCTATCTCTGTTGCAGAAGAGAGCTCCGTAAAATTATTTGACTGAGATTCTTGATCTCTGAAGGGTGGTATCACTTGCCACCAAGAACTTTAGTGTAAATGAGGAAGCCATTTAACCAATCATGACGATGCCAGCGCTTTCCAAATGCAATCAAAATCTAATCCCACTGCCCCTTTGCCATCTCTATCTTCCTCTGCTTCAAATATTTATTAAGTTTTCTCTTCAAAGATGCAATACCTTTGCCTCAACTTGTCCCTGTGGCAAAGCAGTGCATGCTCCAGAAGCCCTCTGCGTAAAGACATTTCTCCTATCTTCTCTCCTCACTCTCCTAGTGACCATAGTGAATTGAAAACCAACTGTCACTGATTCCCCAACTAGAGGAAATAGTCTTTCCTTTTTGGACGTGTTTATTCGCAACACCAAAAGCTATGATTGGCCCTCTTGGAGGACAAGTCCTGATTGCTGGTTGGTCCCCTTGGAGGACAAGACACACCCAGCAGTTTCTCTAGAATGTGTAATTAGATCCTCCCAGCCCACGTAATCAGTTACTTTGCAAAGTTACTGCCTACTCCAGACAGAACAGAGCTCACTTGGAGCAGGCAGGGCTCACCCTTGTGGGTTAAGACCTTCTCCCTCCCCCCAAACAAGTTCCTGACCTACTCTTTCCCCCCCCCCCCCCCCCCCCCCAAGTTTCTGATATTCTTCCCCCGTCCAAGCGCCTGATCTTCTCCCCACCCAGCCCAAGTTTCTGACCTCCTCTTAACCACCCCCCCCACCCCGCCAGAGTTCCTGACCACCTCCCTCCAAGAAGTTCCTGACCTCACCCCCCCCCCCCCCCCCAACCCCACCTAGATGGAGCATTGTGTGTGGGTCACGGATTGTTAACGGATTTATTGGGTATGAAGTGACAGTGTCATGACTTTCGGATTTCGTCCAGTCCAATGATGTCACTTGCTGCACACGCACCAAGTTTTCCGAGAAATCAACCAGGTCTAGGGGGAGGAGAGGGAGAAGGGGGTGGGGTTGGAAGAATGTGATCTGTCTTACCATCTGGATCACGTTCTCGCTCTCATCCACCCCCCCCCCCTCCTTAGACCGAGATTATGTTCTTCCCCCATCCCCACTGTGCTCTCCGTACTCTTTACCCCCCACCCCCGAGTTACTGACCTCCCTCTCTTTCCCTCCCCCCTCCGATTCTCGCGCTCTCTCCCCCCGCTTTGTGTGTGTGTGTCCCCTCCGATTCCCTCTCCCTCTCCCTCTCCCTCTCCCTCTCCCTCTCCCTCTCCCTCTCCCTCTCCCTCTCCCTCTCCCTCTCCCTCTCCCCACCTCGATTTCCTCTTTCAAGCCTCCTTGGGGTGCAGGACGTTGGTCCCCGAAATTGTGCCCGGTGCCTGTTTTACACCTGTAAAACGGGTGCAATGAGGTCCCATTGCTACCCTACTGTCTCACACTTAGCCACATTAAATTGTATCTGCCACTTGTCTGTCTATTCCACTAACCTTTCTGTCTTACAAAAATAGGGGAGGACCTTAAAATATTTTAGTATCATGAGCAAATTTTGATATTGTGCTCACAATGCCCAAGTCCAAATCATTTCGTATGTATATGAGAACAAAAGTGGACCCAACACTAACCCTTGATTGAAACCATTTCCAATCATTTCTCCATTCCAAGCAGCACCCATTTATCCTAACTCCTGTTTCCTGTCCATCAATCAATTTTTCTGTCAGTACAGCTACATTTCCTCTTGTACCATACACCTGAATTTTTCTAACACCTCTCTTGTGAGACACATTATCACCTACTTTATCCAATTGGTCATTTTGACAAATGTAGTAGAGTTTTTTTTTAAAACACAATTTGCCTTTACCAAATCTGTGCTGGTTATCCATGATTAACCCATGCATATCAATCTGTTTCCAGAGTTTCAGGTGAATCAACACATAAGCTTCAGGCACCGTGGAGTTCCTTCTCATTGCAGTGAGTTGGATGTGTGGTTTCCAAATGAACTACAGGTAATGGGGTTGCCATACATATATTTCTGGTCCAGGCAGCTTGCTCACAACTCAGAACAGAGAATATTTTCCTCATTACACAAGTTTCTTTGAAGAAGTCCCAGATCCTTTCTCAATAGTGGGTAAAGCAGTTTTTAATTAGTTATAACATGGGTTTCTTATCCTTGCCAATACAGTAGGTGAGGACCATGTGAACAGGATTAGAATATCGGATGAGTAGGCTTATTTTTCACCTGATTCTATCACTGTGATTTTTCCAGCCTTCTGCACTTTATACTAAATCTTCAAGAACCTCATTAAGGGGACTAAACTAAAATTATTATAAAAGATTTAAACTAGTCAAATGTACAATTTTCTCAACATTTTCATTGGGATTGCATTGTTTGTTTTCTTAACCCGTTTAAGGGAAACTCCATATGCGATGGAGCTCTCAAAGGGCCAGAGGATTTTTATAGAAATTTTATTTTTCAGTTTTAAAGTTTAACATCTCTTTTCTTGGACAGTTTTTTATTTAGTCATAACAGTAGGCAATTTTTTTTTTCAACGCATCCTGAAATAAATAGCCGATTATTACTTGCTGTCACCAGAAAGCCGACTGTAAATAAATCATTTACAAAACATCAGAACAGGAACAGATGGGGAGAAAAGAGGGAAGGTGAAGGAAGAGCTCTTGCACTATGAACTTTCTCAGGAACTCAGCGAGCCACAAAGCAATGGCAATCGTCAAGTCAAAGTAAAAATGGTGATGGATGTTTAATTTTGATACGACCCAGATACAGTATTTCATGGTTGAGGTAGATGAAAGAAGTGCTCCTAGGGAAATCAACAGACTCTAGAGCTGCACTATCGATACCTGTTATTATACTGCTAACCACGTCTGCAGGTCTTGATACAGCTACCTGTCAGTGACCAGAGATAACCGTCTCAACTTGCTCCAAGCCAGCAGTGAGGCAATTGCAAAGTTTTGCCATTACATAGAATCTACAGTACAGAAAGAGGCCATTCAACCCAGCTGGTCTAATGCCGGTGTTTATACTCCACACAAGCTTCCTCTTATTCTGATTACCTCTTCCCATCCTGCCTCTATTCCCTCATCCCTCATGTATGCATCAAGCCTCCTGTTAAATGTGTTAATGCTATCTGCTTCAGTGAGTTCTGGAGCGTACAGAGTTTCCCTTAACCCAGTCAAAATGGGTTAAGAAAGCAAACAATGTAATGCCAATGAAAATGTTGAGAAAATTGTACATTTGACTAGTTTAAATCTTTTATAATTTTGGCAGTGAGTTCCACATTCTCACCATTCTCTGTAAAGAAATTCCTCCTAAATCAGGGGCGTCAAACTCATTTTATATGGTGGGTCTGATCCGACATCCTGGGCCACATTCAGCCAAAGTTATTTTGACACACTGAGGTAGAAATTGGTATGTGTTTCGCCCAGTTTTGGATGTAAAATGGGTGCAATGTTTACCAATTTCTGGGCGTGAAGTTCTGCACCTAATCTGCACTGTTGGCTTGGCTGCCGCCATATTTGTCTTCACTTTTAAGGCGTCCCTGGCGGCCGCCTGAAATCAGTGGTGGATCGATTTAAATATGCAAAGAAGGGCCCTGCGCCTGTTTCAGGATCCTTCTGCAAAATGTGTGAAAAATTAGGTAGAGCATGCGCCGTGCAAGCTCTAGGTAGTTTTCCAGTTGTACCACAGCCTAAACGGAGGTCCTTAAAGGAACGCTGGAAGCCGCTGAAGAAATGGTAGGGAAAGAGTGCCTCTCACGGCTCCACAGCACGACTGCGGACTGCTCCCGGCCAGCATTCCGGCAACCCCCTAGGACTTTCCGGCAATGCAACAGTCCCACATTTGATTCCGTGGCCCAATTTCGGATAAGCCCTGGCTTCTGGCGCGTGCTTGAATTTCCACCACACTATTTCTGCAGGTTTTAGAAATGCAGTTCTTTAAAAATTCTTCTCAGAAAATGCTTTTGATGACAGTTACTTCATGGGAAATCACACAGCGCATCTCAACAGCAGCATCACTTACATGGTGAACATTAGCAAAGATTGGTGCTAATTCAGAAAATTTATCTTTATGTAACTTTCGTGTACACCTATCCTATTTCTCACCGTGGTTTGCTTTATAGGCTCTGATTTTAACTGCCCTCGCCTGGTAGAAACAGGGCGAGGGCAGTTAAAATAAGGCCAGTCACTTGCCCTTTCTGATCCCGCTGCCGTATCTTGATCTTCACCTGCTCTTCTGAGCAGGCAAGCAGGACACCGGCGGGAAGAAAGTGGGGTCCTACTTTAAATACGCAGATCAGGTCCGATTATGTCATCAGACCTGTCGGGAGCCAGTTGGTGAGCTAGAAGAGGCCCAGAAGGTAACTTTTAAAGTTATATTTTAGGTTTCCTGTTGGGCCAGGAGAGGCTGGCGTTCTCCTCCAGGCCTCAAGAAAACCTTGGGCCTGCCTTGCACCAGGATAGCCCTCTCCTGATTGTGGCCAGAGCCTGCCCCCTCCCCCACTACTGACTGCCATAATAATTGTGTAGTTGTAAGAAAATCACCAATAAATCAGCATTTTTCTTCAAACTACAGAGTGCAACTCCAGCATTGAGTATATGTTGAGGTTTCTGTTTCCATCTCTCTCTCTCTCTCTCTCTCTCCTTTTTCAAAGAGGGGGCTTATTGTGCTACTAGGCTTTAGCTCAGCCTGTTCTGGATGGTCTTGCTTTACAAACTCACCTTTTCCTTTTCTTACTACTCCAAATCAAATAAAAAAGGGAAGTGCCTCGGAGTCTAGCGTGCTGCTATTTTGATATACTGTACAATATCGTGCTATTTTACGGTACTGTGGATCCAGATTTTTATCACCTACTCCAAAAACAATTTACACTTGTCTCGTTAGGTCCCTTGTTAGATCCAACAACCCAGAACCAAGGCTAATTTGATTTTCTAAGCAGGCTATGCAGGATTGATTGATAAAAAAAACAAATCCATTCTCCACATTATATTTTTGAAAAAGATATTCAATCCATCTCGCTATCATTCCAAACATTTAAAAACAAAAGAATACATGGGGGAGCAGGATGCCCTTCAAAAACATTTTACAAATATGTTGCTCAAATAATTTAGAGTCAAATCTCATTGTTCCGCTGTTCCCCTTGCTGCTGATGAAAGCTTGGGATCGGTCTCCAGCTCCTGACTCTGAGATACCAGGATCCGACAAATAATATCAGGGCATCAGGCCCGGGGTTGTTTGTGGGGCTTGTTACCAAGCGAGGAGCCGAGGGAGTGGTGCTATAGCTTGCAGTTGTGCCGCTCACTTCTCCCCTCCTCTCCCAGCCTGACGTGAATGGTGGCGGTCATGGCTAGCAATGTAAAATCAGAGTGTCCAATTCCCTGGACCCAGTGAGAATCCTCAATCTCCATTCACTTATTCCCCATTCGCCCACCAGTGGAAACAATCTTTCACTATTTACCCACAGTAAAGTCCACAGGTTTCACTCCGTCCTTTAATGGCTGCTCCTCTCTCGGTGTCACTCCCACTCACCATGTTGCTGCTTCTGGCTTTGCAGGAGATGCTGGACCCCATGCTCACAGAACCCCACACCATTCCCCAGTCCTCTCTCTCCCAACACCCACCGCCCCCGCCCCGTCCAAGTCCCCACTCACCCTCTACCTTTCTCTCCTGACCCCCCCCCCCCCCCCCCCAAATCTCCTGCCCCCTAGTCCCTGTTCATCCTCATCCAGTCCATCCCCGCACCTCTTCTCGCTCTCCCCGCCACCAGCCAGTTTCATTCTCGGTTACCGCTAAGCTAAGATCAGCAGGTCCTTCACATCCCTGGACTCTCCGGGTGCAAGCTTTGAGGTGCACTGTTCCAGCCCCCTTTTAAAATCGGGGCCCAAGAGTCAGTCAAGCAGCTGAAGGGAGGGAACCACTGTCCTGGGTGGTACGATAGGGTACAGCGGGATTTTGCTTTTTAAGTTCAGTTAGACAACTCATTGGAGTGGGCTAGCATTCACATGCTCTTTATTTCTGCAATAATATGTGAAGTTATACTACATAAGAACATAACATAAGAAATAGGAGCAGGAGTAGGCCAATCGGCCCCTCGAGCCTGCTCCGCCATTCAATAAGATCATGGCTGATCTGATCCTAACCGCCAATCTACTATCTACTATCACAGAACCATCTCCTGCATCTAACAGAATTGCACACACGAAATAGGAGCAGAATCAGGCTACACGGTCCCTGGGCCCGCTCCACTACCCACAGGGCCATGACCGATCCGAACCTAGACTCATGTCCAAATTCCTGCCAGCTCCCCGTAACCCTTAATGCCCTTTACTTCTAGGAAACTGTCTATTTCTGTTTTAAATTTATTTAATGATGTAGCTTCTACAGCTTTTTGTGGCAGCATATTCCATGGACCTACCACCCTCTGAGTGAAGTAGTTCCTCCTCATCTCAGTTTTGAAAGAGCAGCCCCTTATTCTAAGACTATGTCCCCTAGTTCTCGTCTCACCCGTCATCGGGAACATCCTCCCCGCATCCACCCGATCCAACCCCTTCACAATCTTATATGTTTCAATAAGATCGCCTCTCATTCTTCTGAACTCCAATGAGTAGAGTCCCAATCTACCCAACCTCTCCTCATATGACCACCCCCTCATCCCCGGGATTAACCGAGTGAACCTTTTTTGCACTGCCTCGAGAGCAAGGATGTCTTTCCTTAAGTAAGGACACCAAAACTGTATGCAGTATTCCAGGTGCGGTCTCACTAATACCTTGTACAACTGAAGCAATACCTCCCTATTTTTATATTCTATCCCCCTAGCAATGAAAGCCAACATTCCATTGGCCTTCTTAATCACTTGCTGCACCTGCATACTAACCTTTTGAGTTTCGTGCACCAGGACCCCCAGATCCCTTTGCACTTCAGTACTCTCCAGTTTCTTGCCATTAAGATAATAAATTGCTCTAGGATTTTTCCTGCCAAAGTGCATCACCTCACACTTTCCAGTGTTGTATTCCATCTGCCAAATCTCTGCCCACTTACTTAGCCTGTCTATGTCCCCTTGCAGGTTTTTTATGTCCTCCTCACTCACTACTTTCCCTCCCATCTTAGTATCATCTGCAAATTTTGATATGTTACACTTGGTCCCTTCCTCCAAATCGTTAATATAGATTGTAAAGAGTTGGGGACCCAGCACTGACCCCTGTGGAACACCACTAGTTATTGATTGCCAGTCTGAGAATGAACCATTTATCCCAACTCTTTGCTTTCTGTTAGATAGCCAATCCTCTATCCATGCCAGAATATTACCCCCAATCCTGTGATTTTTTACCTTAAGCAATAATCTTTTGTGTGGCACCTTGTCAAATGCCTTTTGGAAGTCTAAATACACCTTTATCCACCCTGTGTGTTACTTCCTCAAAGAACTCCAGCAAATTTGTCAAACATGACTTCCCCTTCGTAAAACCATGCTGACTTTGTCCTATTAAATTATGATTATGATTATCCAAATGTCCTGTTACTGTTTCCTTAATAATGGACTCCAAAATTTTACCTACCACAGATGTTAGGCTAACCGGTCGATAGTTACCAGCCTTCTGTCTACTGCCCTTTTTAAATAAGGGTGTTACATTAGCAGTTTTCAAATGTTCCTCATTATACTCAGTAGGTATGTTTTGCTTACTGTAGAATAAAGCAGCTTATTAATCAAATGTTGTTTCACCCAGTGTTGACTCGATCTATCTTTGAAGAGATTTAAGGAGTACACATGAATAAGATATGGAGATCCAATCCAGAACACAAGGGAGTTTCATTACTGCACTCCGGGACCAGCTACCTCGTTAGTACATACACAACAATAACAACAATAATTTATATAGCGTCTTTAATGTCGTAAAACGTCCGAAGGTGCTTCATAGGAGCATTACAAAAACAAAAGTTGACACTGAGCCACAATAGGAGATATTAGGATAGGTGACCAAAAGCTTTGTCAAAGAGGTAGGTTTTAAGGAGCGTCTTAAAAGAGGAGAGAGAGGCGAAGAGGTTTAGGGAAGGAATTCCAGAGCTTAAGGCTTGAGCAGCTGAAGGCACGGCCGCTAATGGTGGAACAAAGAAAATCGTGGATGCGCAAGAGGCCAGAATTAGAGGAGTGCAGAGATCTTGGAAGGTTGGAGGAGGTTACAGAGATAGGAAGGGGTGAGGCCATGGAGGGATTTGAAAACCAGGATGAGAATTTTAAAATCGAGCTGTTGCTGGACTGGGAACCAATGTAGGTCAACGAGCATGGGTGAATGGGATTTGGTGCGAGTTAGGATATGAGCAGCAGAGTTTTGGATGAGCACAAGTTTACGGAGGGTGCAGGGTGGGAGGTCGGCCAAGAGAGCATTGGAATAGTCGAGTCTAGAGGTAACAAAGGGATGGATGAGGGTTTCAGCAGCAGATGAGCTCAGGCAAGGGTGGAGACCGGCGCTGTTAGAGAGGTTAAAATAGGCGGTCTTTGTGATGGAGAGAAAATGGGGTCGGAAGCTCAGCTTGGGGTTAAATAGGACACCGCGGTTGCGAACAGTCTGGTTCAGCCTCAGACAGTGGCCAGGGAGAGGGATGGAGCCGGTGGGTAGGGAACGTAATTTGTGGCAGGGACCGAAGATAATGGCTTCGGTCTTCCCAATATTTAATTGGACAAAATTTCTGCTCATCCAATACTGAATGTCTGACAAGCAGCATGACAAATCCGAGGCAGTGGAGGAGTTGTGATGTAGAGCTGGGTGTCATCAGCGTGGAATCTGACGTGTTTTTGGATGATGTCACCGAATGGCAACATGTAAATGAGAAATAGGAAGAGGCCAAGGATAGATCCTTGGGGGCTCCAGAGGTATGGTGCAGGAGCGGGAATAGAAGCCATTGTAGGTTATTCTCTGGCTACGACTTGATAGATGGGAATGGGAATGGAACCAGGTGAGGGCAGTCCTACCCAGCTGGACAACGGAGGAAAGCATTGGAGGAGGTTGGTATGGTCAACCATGTCAAAGGCTGCAGACAGGTCGAGTAGGATGAGGGGAGATAGTTTACTATGGTCACAGTCACATAGGATGTCATTTGTGACTTTGATAAGGGCCTATTCAGTGCTGCGGCAGGGGCGACATAGAGGAGGACAAGTTGCTCAAAGAGGGAGGGGGAGAAGGGCGCTCAGCAGGAGGCCATATCCACCCAGGGTCTTCAGGGAGCCATTCTCATACCTCAACAACAACAACTTGTATTTATATAGCACCTTTAACGTAATAAAGCGTCCCAAGGCGCTTCATGAGCGTTATAAAACAAAATTTGACATTGAGCCACGTAAGGAGATCTGAGGGCAAATTACTGTTTTAAGAAGCGTCTTAAAGGAGGAAAGAGAGGTGAAGAGGTTTAGGGGGGGAATTCCTGAGCTTAGGGCCTTGGCAGCTGAAGGCATGGCCACCAATGGTGGAGTGATTGAAATCAGATGCTCAAGAGGCCAGAATTAGAGGAGCGCAGATATCTCGGAGGGTTGTGGGGCTGGAGGAGATTGCAGAGATAGGGAGGGGCGAGGGCATGGAGGGATTTGAAAACCAGGCTGAGAATTTTAAAATCGAGGCGTTGTTTAACCGGGAGCCAATGTAGGTCAGCGACGAACCGTGCATGCCATGTCTCCACTTCACTAAGGAGGTGCTCACTGAAATCTGCTACCTGTTGTAAGTAGAACTGCAGCTTCAGAGCAGTATGAGAACCACATTGCCAGTGGCTGTGAAGGTGAGCATGGCCATGATTTTTATGCGTCTGGTTCCTTCCCGGCTGGAGCAGGCGATATTTCTAACATTTCCCAGTTTGCTGTGCACTGTTTAATAAAGGAGGTCACTGAGGCTCTGTTTGCAAAGAGAGGTGAATACATTTCATTCTCTCTTGCCAGAGAGAAACCGGCGGATAGCAGGCTTCCCCATGGTGCAGTGTGTCATTAACTGCACACCCGTCGCTTTGCGGTCGCTGCATGTGAATTCGGAGATGTACCGCAACCGATTTCACTCCCTCAGCGTCCAGCTGGTGTGCGACCATACTCCGCGCATCATGCAGGTCAATGCTTGGTTTCCTGGCAGCAGTCATGATGCCTTCATTCTGCGACAGTCCGCTGTACCATCCACATTTGAGCCACCACGACAAACCAGAGGGTGGCTACTGGGCAACAAGGGCAATCCGCTGACCACCTGGCTCATGACTCCGGTGCACAACCCAAGCACACGTGGGCTGCATGCATATAACAAAAGCCAGGCTACCACACAGAATGTGATTGAGCAGACCATTGGCGTGCTCCCGCTGCCTGGACCGCTCTGGAGGAGCCCTGCAGTAGTCGCCAGAGCGCGTCTCAAGATTCGGCATGCTCTGCTGCATGCTGTACAACCTTGCCATCGTGAGGGCACAGCACTTACCACCAGGTATAGGGCAAAGAATGGAGGAAGAAGGGAGGCGGCAAACATCACAGCCTCTTTCTGGCTGGGCTGTCCGTGATCGACTCATTCAACTCCGGTATCAGTGAACGCAACCGAATTCCCCATTCACTCAGTCACACGACGTACCTTCCCTGTTTCTGACCATCACAGAGTCCTCTTGGCCACAATGCTACAATAAAAGCCACCACAAAACAAACATTCCAACCAAATTTATAAATCAAATCATCCAATATTATATACAAAGTCAATTAATCACCCTTGTGCATTCCCTTAGTGCCTCTCTTCCGTGTGCCTTTGCCTGTCCTAGTGCTCCTACGTAGTGCTACCCCAGTGGCTGCAGCATAGCTGGTGGAAGGTTGCTGACTTTCAGTGGGGGAGACCGCAGATGGCCCTGGAGGACAACCTTGAAAAGCTTTGGGCCTAGAAGGCCTGGCTTTGGACTGCACCATCTTGGCATAGACGGCAGCAGTCCAAACTGGCTGGCTGACTGGCAAAAGCAAGGGCACTGGCGGAGTGATGGTGGTGGGAGGATGAATACCGTCATCCTGAGAGAGGATAGCAAGTTCGTGCTCCATGGAGCCACTGCCGCTCCCCAGGGCGGCGCCTCAGCAATCCTAGTAATCTGCTGGAGGACAATTTGCTGAACTGCTGTGACACCCTGCAAGCCCCTTTCAACACTAGTAATCGCAGCCACGATGGTAGCAGTCTGAGCTCGTGTGGCAGAAGTCTGAGCTTCCACTGCAGCATCCAGATGTTGGGTGGCTTCTGCTGCAATGGAAGCTGAGACAATGGCTATCAGACGCTGCATCATGGTCGGGTCCATCAGTGCGCAAATGGAATTGGCCATCACTTCCATGCTGGAAAGGATGGGCTCCAAGCTCTATGCAAAGCCCTGTGCAAGGTTGGTGCTGGACTCCTCCGTGCTCCTTGACATTGCACGCAGGCTTTCTGGTAGGCCTGTCATAGCTCCAAGCATTTAATTGTGCATACCCAGCAAGCATTTAATTGTGCATACCCATCAGCCTTCTTCTGTAGGCCACCCCATCGAAGTCCTCATCTGAGTTCTTTGCAGCAGAACACATGTGCGACCTTGCCCTCCGGGGTGCTGGCCCCTGCGCTGCAGGCCACTCGTGTCTCACCACGTGCAGATCCTGCGCCTAAGCTATCCTCTAACGTATGCAGAGTGTCAGTATCTGCGCTGGTGGCTCCGAGTGTGAAATCAAGTGATGGTGCTGTGTCTTCAGCATCACTGCCTTCTTCCTCTTCCAGTTGTTGCTCCTCCACCACTGCCCGGCCAGGTTGCAGTTCTTGAAAGGAGAAAGGCACAAGGGTAGCGTTGTGGTGAGGGGAGGGAGGGAAAGCAAGAGGTGCACGCTTACACCATCTGCAGCTTGTAAATCTGAAGAGATAGTGGGGTTTGAGGGGCTAGTGGGATGTGAGAAGGAGGATTATGTATGAGGATACCGTCATTTTCGCTTGTTCCAGGCCCGCTGCTGGCCACGGGCTTCATGATGGCCACTCCAATAATCTCCAGCACTGTTTCCTCCATTGCGGTTAGGTCATGCAGGCGCGCTTGTCCCTGTGGGTAGCCTCTGCTGCCTCTGGTTATGAGCAGCCTCGTCCTGCAAGAGAGAGGGAAGTGTGTCAGTGAGTGTGGTGCAATGTGTTTGGGTGATGTTCTTGTCATGGTTGAATAGCTGGCAGTGTGTGTGAGATGTGGGGGTGATGCAGCAGTGCTAAGTGTGTGAGGGTGAGGTGAAGCTATGAATCTGAGTATGAGTCATGATTGATAGAGATTGTTGGTAGGTGAGTGAAGGGGGGTGGGGGGGTGGTGGTGAATTGAGCAGTGTGTGTGCCTAGTGGTTCAGTTGTAAGGATATGGCATTTGAAGATGAATTAATTGACCTTGACCACTCGTGTGAGGTCATTAAACTTCTTGCGGCACTGCATCCACGTCCTCGGGGCAAGATTGCTGGCATTGACCGCGACAGCTATCTGCTTCCATTGCCTTCTTACAGTTTGTCTGGAGGGTCTCCTGGCCCCCCTGTGGGTAGAGGACCTATCTCCTCCTGTCCATCTCCTGCACCAAGGCCTCCATTGCTGCATCTGAGAACCTTTGAGCACGCTCTCTGCCCTGTTGCGCCATTAGTCAGTGTTCTTCCTGCTCAGAATGTCTTCCCCAGCTATTTCCAGTACCTGCTCCGGCCAGAATGCACCTCCCCTTTAAGAAGTACAGGCTCTCTTTAAGTAGTGCAGGCTAGCTTTAAGTGGTACTAGCCTCGCATGAACTTGGTCCCCCTGCTGAGGCGTGCAGCTACTCCAACCGTGTTCAATGCTGGGCTGCACACTACTATCTTTTAAATTAACAGGCAGCACGAAGTTTGCGTGCTGACTTCATCGGAAGGAACAATGGCGGGTTAATCGCTCATCGGCAACCCCACGCCCGTTTTTGGGCCTTGTCCAATTTCTAGGCCATAGGGTTGTGAGAGTCAACTTCTATAAAAAGCAGGCAACCAGACCACTTTAGAGAGTGGCTGACACTACTGAACCAGAGTGTATATCAGCAGGAGACCCACATTTGTAATGCTGTGCAGCAGTAATCAGTGTTACGAAAAGGTTCTGGTTGAATAAATGTTTAAAATTCAATATTTTTGTTCTGAACCGCCCTCCAAACTTTCATGTTTTTACATAGGATATACGGCACAGAAACAGGCCATTCGGCCCAACCAGTCCATGCCGGCTTTTATGCTCCACTCGAGCCTCCTCCTGTCTTTCCTCATCTAAATCTATCAGCATAACCCTCTATTCCCTCCTCTCTCATATGCTGTCTAGCCTCCCCTTAAATGCATCTATACTATTCGCTTCAACCACTCCCTGTGGTAGCGAGTGCCACATTCTCACCACTCTTTGGGTAAAGAAGTTTCTTCTGAATTCCCTTTTGGATTTCTTGGTGACTATCTTATATTGATGGCCTCTAGTTATGCTCTTCCCCACAAGTGGAAACATTCTCTCTTTATCTACTAGAAACGTAGAAAAATAGGAGCAGGAGTAGGCCATTCGGCCCTTCGAGCCTGCTCCGCCATTCAATATGATCATGGCTGATCCTCTATCTCAATACCAGATTCCCGCTCTCCCTATACCCCTTGATGCCTTTTGTATCTAGAAATCTATCTACAGGAAACTTTTGTTTATCCGGCACCCAAATATCCGGAATTCTCGCTTAACCGGCAAAAATCATCCTCCGAAAACTCCTCTCAAATAACCGGCAATGTTGCCGAGTCGCAGTCGAGTCTCCGCTAACGCCGAGTACTCCGAAAACTCCTCTCAAATAACCGGCAATGTTGCTGATCCCGAGTCCGAGTCCGCGAACGCCGATTTAGTCAGTAGGGGTAATTTTCAAAAGTGCCACTACTCGGCCTCCTGGCGCTGTCGGAAGTATACTGCACATTTCTTGATTTATTTATTTTTCTTTGTTAAAAATAGCCTCGGTAGATATAACTCTCCATTATCCGGTACTTTCGATAAACCAGCACCACGCCGGTCCCATCGGTGCCGGTTAATAAAGAGTTTCCTGTACTTCTTAAATATATTCAGTGACTTGGCCTCCACAGCCTTCTGTGGTAGAGAATTCCACAGGTTCACCACCCTCTGAGTGAAGAAATTTCTCCTCATCTCAGTCCTAAATGTCCTACCCCGTATCCTGAGACTGTGACCCCTCGTTCTAGACCCCCCAGCCAGGGGAAACATCCTCCCTGCATCCAGTCTGTCTAGCCCTGTCAGAATTTTATACGTTTCTATGAGATCCCCTCTCATTCTTCTAAACTCTCGTGAATACAGGCCTAGTCGACCCAATCTCTCCTCATACGACAGTCCTGCCATCCCAGGAATCAGTCTGGTGAACCTTCGCTGCACTCCCTCTATGGCAAGTATATCCTTTCTTGGGTAAGGAGACCAAAACTGCACACAGTACTCAAGGTGTGGTCTCACCAAGGCCCTGTATAACTGTAGTAAGACATCCTTGCTCCTGTACTCAAATCCTCTTGCAATGAAGGCCAACATACCATTTGCCTTGCATGTTTGCTTTCAGTGACTGGTGTACAAGGACACACAGGTCCCTTTGTACATCAACATTTCCCCAGCACTGATCCTTGTGGAACACCACTACACACCTTCTGCCACTGTGAATAGCTACCCTTTACTCCCACTCTCTGCTTTCTGTCTTGAAGCCAGCTAGCAATCCATTCTGCTACTTGTCCCTAGACTCCGCATTCTCTGACCTTATTCATTAGTCTATTATGGGGTACCTTATCGAAGGCCCTTTGAAAATCTAGATAAATTACATCAACTGCATTACCATCGTCTACTCTCTCTGTTACCTCTTCAAAAAATTCAGTAAGGTTGGTCAAGCAAGATTTTCCCTTTTGAAATCCATGCTGCCTATTCATTAACTATTCCAGAACTTGTCACTGCTTTTGCTGTTCTTGAGTTCTAAAATCAACATTAAATAAAAGAAAGGCAGCTAACGTAAATATTTCGATTGCACAATATAAAGGCCCACAAAGTCCTTCCTAACTTGCTGAGTTGTTGCTCGGTTGCATTGATCTTGCATACTTGCCAACTGTAGTTGTGGAAGATCAGTTAATATCTAGTATACATTACTTTTGCTTTCAAAGCTACCTCAGAAAAAGACATAGAAATCTGATCACGCCTAGAATCATTGGCTGAACGTCTGTGGGGCGGGGTTGGGGGGTGGATATCTGGCGTGAGTCATTGTTCTCTTTTCAGTCTCCAACTCCCATTAATTTAATGCCCTTACCTATTTCAGTCCAGCGTGGCTCCTCTCTCTCTCTCTCTCTCTCTCTCTCTTTCCACTCCCCTCCCCTTCCCTTACCCTCCCAACTCTTTTGTTTTATTCAGGATGGAGAACAGTTGAGTTAAAGGATAATTCCATATTCCCAGTTGGGAGCTGTGCTTGCAGGGGTTACAAACATTATAGCTCCAACTCTATGACTGGCATTCCCTACACGTGTGACTCCCTGCTGGGAGTACAGGATCTCAGAATTACCCCTTTATATAGGATACTTTCCCCCATTCTATAAGCATAGAGAAAAAAATTAAATGTCCTCTATCAGACTGGGAAAATTGTCTATTTCCTGATGAAGAATTGTCCTCTTGAAGAGCCAATATTTCAGGGTCACTGTTGTCATGTTGAACAGGGATCCATATTGTTGCGATTCCTGAAAGAAAATCCCAGTGCTACATCAAAACTAAAAAGCTATGTTGCAATCGGGGCTTATTTGCATCATCAGTATATTGGGATGTTTGTTTTAATTTCTGTTTCCATAGTTCCCTGTTATGTTGTCCTTCTACTTAAGGATCACTATAATAAAAGGTATAATGTTGGTTAGTGAGTGACAATTGTGTAAAATATTTTGTTAAATTTACTGGAGGTTTTTTCTCTCCTTTCTTTCTCGATGCAGAAACATGCTACAGATGGTGCTTTTTGTTGGCCTTTGCAAGTGATTACAGCAAACTGATACTAACATTAATTCTCGCTAGTTCTTTTTAATAAGACACTTAACACTGTCATTAACTCTTCCATTGGCCTTTAAAAGCCATTAATTATGTTGATTGTTAAATACCGAATTTGTTTTTTCTCCCTGTAATCTGGCAGTGGAGGCTGTACTTTCAAGTGTCGAAAATTGCTCTTTCCAGAGCTTCGACGTGTGTCTTTTATGTTTTAGCTGTCATTGTTTTTTGTGTATTTCTGAAGCTTCTTTGTCAAGGAATTGCTGATGAGTCTTAACAGTTTCACATAGCTGCTGAAGTGACGAGTGGCTTTTAAATTCAATTTATGGTGCTGTCTGTCAGTTTAGTGCCATCCTGAATTTTTTTTTAAATTCATTTATGGGATCTGGGCGTCGCTGGCAAGACCGGCATTTATTGCCCATCCCTAGTTGCCCTTGAGAAGGTGGTGGTGAGCCGCCTTCTTGAACCGCTGCAGTCCATGTGGTGAAGGTACTCTCACAGTGCTGTTAGGTAGTGAGTTCCAGGTTTTCGACCCGTTCTAAGGTAGTGGGGGTTAATCATTGCAACAATTTTATATGTGGAAAACCTAATCTCAGGAATTCAAAATATTCTTCCTGAACTGCATGTTGGTGTAGAAATGTGCCTCAATGACGAGAATAGCTTTTTTTGGCATACTTTCATGCACATGCTATTGTGGGTTTTGTAAAGATTTTCCTGTCGTGACTGGAGGACATCTAGATACTGTAAAGAAAATTAACAATTTTAACATCAAATTAATTTGTAGTGTGAACAGATGTTCTTAAAAAAAACTAAGTTTTTGAAAACCAATCTGATTTGAAACCATTTGCCATTCTAATGGGAAAGAGTTTGTTGCTTGGCCTTTTTTGCGTCCTCACTTCGAGCCCGTGCCGACTCTCTGCAAGAGCACTTCAGCTAGTCCCACTCCCCCGCCCTTTCCCCGTAGCCCTGCAAATTTTTTTCCTTCAGGTACTTATCCAATTCCCTTTTGAAAGCCACGATTGAATCTGCCTCCACCACCCTTTCAGGCAGTGCATTCCAGATCCTAACCACTCGCTGCGTAAAAAAGTTTTTCCTCATGTCGCCTTTGGTTCTTCTGCCAGTCACCTTAAATCTGTCCCCTCTGGTTCTCGACCCTTCCGCCAATGGGAACAGTTTCTCTCTCTCTCTCTCCCCTCTGTCTAGACCCCTCATGATTTTGAACACCTCTATCAAATCTCTCAACCTTCTCTGTTCTAAGGAGAACAACCCCAGCTTCTCCAGTCTATCCACGTAACTAAAGTCCCTCATCCCTGGAACCATTCTTGTAAATCTTTTCTGCACCCTCTTTAAGACCTTCACATCCTTCCTAAAGTGCAGTGCCCAGAATTGGACGCAATACTCCAGTTGAGGCCGAACCAGTTTGTTTTTTTTTATACAGGTTCATCATAACTTCCTTGCTTTTGCTTTTGCACCCTATGCCTCTATTTATGAAGCCCAGGATCCCATATGCTTTTTTAACTGCTTTCTCAACCTGCCCTGCCACCTTCAACGATTTGTGCACAAATACCCTCAGGTCTCTCTGTTCATGCACCCCCTTTAGAATTGTACCCTTTAGTTTATATTGCCTCTCCTCGTTCTTCCTACCAAAATGCATCACTACGCACTTTTCTGCGTTAAATTTCATCTGCCACGTGTCCGCCCATTCCACCAGCCTGTCTATGTCCTCCTGAAGTCTATCACTATCCTCCTCACTGTTCACTATACTTCCAAGTTTTGAAATTGTGCCCTGTACATCCAAGTCTAGGTCATTAATATATATCAAGAAAAGCAGTGGTCCTAGTACCGACCCCTGGGGAACCCCACTGTGGACCTTCCTCCAGTCCGAAAAAACAACTGTTCACCACTACTCTCTGTTTCCTGTCACTTAGCCAATTTCATATCATGCCCCTTTTATTCCATGGGCTTCAACTTTGCTGGCAAGCCTATTATGTGGCACTTTATCAAATGCCTTTTGGAAGTCCATCTACACCACATCAACCGCATTGCCCTCATCAACCCTCTGTTACCTCATTAAAAAAAACTCAATCAAGTTAGTTAAACACGATTTTCCTTTAACAAATCCGTGCTGGCTTTCCTTAATTAATCCACACATGTCCAAGTGACAATTTTGTCCTGAATTATCGTTTCTAACAGCTTCCCCACCACCGAGGTTAAACTGACTGGCTTGTAGTTGCTGGGTTTATCCTTACACCCTCTTTTGAAGCAGCATTTTTTTTATTGCCTGCAGTACTACTCTCTTAGTCTGGTATATTTAGGCTTCTCAGGTGGGCAGCTTCTTTAAACCTGATACCGAATCCACACACACAAAAGCACTGTGAATAGAGGAAGTAGATTACATCTGTGCATACTGGTGATGTTTTGTGCTCCTGCTCCTGTGAGATGTCTACCCCAAATGCGAGTTTGAACATAAGCAGCCATTTTAAATATAAATGTTGCATTTTTAAAATGTTGATATTTCCATTTATTAACTCTTTTCCTTTTGTGTAGTTTTTAGCCAAGTGTGAGCACTTTTATCAACCCAGTACATGTTTTCTCTTTTCCTCTCACATCCAGTAGGAGTTTGGGGCAAATGGAGAGGTTATTTTTATAATTTGGGAACAGATTTATTTGTGTGTGTGGACTTAAAATAGAATTAACATTCAGACACTTTGATAACAAGCTCCCACAAACAGCAATGTGAGGATAACCAGATAATTTGTTTGAGTGATGTTAATTGAGGGGGGGGGGAAACTTGGATAAGACCTGAAAACGGACGCAGGGATCGCGGTGTGCAATTAACCCGCGCCCATTCATAGCGTGCAGGCAGCGCGTTAAATTCATGCTGCCTGCTCTTTTAAATGATTTCAGCGTGCAGCCAGCGCTACCATTGGCTGCCGCAACAGCAGGGGGCCCAATATTGCGAGTGCCGAGCGCTACTTAAAGGCAGCTTGCACCTCTTAAAGGGGAGGTGCATTGTGGCTGCAAGAAGTGGTGGAGTTTTTGCAAAACAGAATCAGTGCTGTGATACTTTGAGCAATGGCTGAACATGTGAGAGAATGTGCACCAAAGTTTTTGGTCAATGCACTGGAGACCTTGGTGGAAGAGGTGGAAAGGAGGAGGGATGTCCTGTATCCGCAGGGGGCAGGAGGCCCCCTAGACACATGCTCAGGAGGCAGTGGGAAGAAATAGTGGCGGATGTCAATGCCAGGAGTGTTACTCCAAGAACATGGATGCAGTGTAGGAAGAAGTTTAATGATCTCACATGAGTTGTCAAGGTGAGTAACTTCAACTTCAAAACAAACTCCTACCAACTGTACCACTAGCCTCATCCACTGCTCAATTCACTACACCCCCATCACTTACCGATCAACAATCTCTATCAATCAGGACTCAATCCTAACATTTATATGCTTTACCTCACCCTCACATACTTAGCACTGTTGCAACCCTTACACTCACAGCCCACACACACTGGCAGCTATTCAACCATGACAGTCACATCACCCAAACATATTGCACGACACTCACTGACACACTTCCCTCTTTCTTGCAGGAGAAGCTGGCACATAACAGCAATCAGCAGCAAAGAACTGGATGAGGACAAGCGCACATGCATGTTTTAACACACAGACAGTGCTGGCCATTATAGGAAGGGGCATCGCTGAGGCCGTGGCCACCGGCGGCGCTGAAGCGGTTGATGAGAAGGGTATCGGCATACCTAATTCTCCTTCTCTCATCCCACTTCTCCCTCATCCCTCAATCTTTTCTAAGTGAGAGGCTGCAGAGGGTGTAAGCACGTACTTCTTACTTTCTCCTCTCCCCTCATCACAACCCAACCCAACCCTTGCCCCTTTCTCATTTCGGATACGAAAGAACTGGAAGCTGCCCAGGCAGTGGAAGAAGAGGAAGAAGACAATAACGATGAAGAGACACCATCACTTGATCTTACACTCGCAGCTACCAGCTCCGATACTGACACTGCGCGTATGTTAGAGACTAGTATAGAGGCGGGATCTGCACGTGGAGACACCAGGTACAAGTGTACAGGAGGCAGGGCGGGGCGGGGCGGGGGGGGGGGGCGGTGGGGTGGAAAGGATAGTGTATGTGCCAGCTCGCCGGAGAGTGGGGTCACACATTAGTTCTGCTGCAGAGGACTTGGATGAGGACTTCAATGGGCCAGGCTACAAAAGAAGGCTGAAGGGTATACACACCCAAATGCTTGGGGCATTGGAAATCCTGCCAGGAAGCCTGCGCTCCATGTCAAGGAGCATGGAGGAGTCCAGCACCAACTTGGCACAGGGCTTTGTGCAGAGCTTGGAGGCCATCCTTTCCAAAATGGAATGGATGGCTACCTCCAGCAGCATTCCTGTGGAAGCAACCATTATATAGCGTCTGATGGCCGATGTAGCAGCTTCCACCAAAGGTCTGAGTGCTGTAGTGGAAGCTCAGACTGCTGCCATCATGCTTCTGGATACCTGTGTTCAAAGGGGCTTCCAGGGTGTCACAGTTCACAGTCACACAGTTCTCCAACAGATTACTAGGATTGCTGAGGCGCCGTCCAGGGAGGAGTGGCAGTGGCTCAATGGAATACAAACCTGCTGTTCTCTCTCGGGATGAGAGCATTCGTCCTCCCACCCCAGCCACTTCGCTACTGCCCTTGCTGTTGCCCGTCGGCCAGCTAGCCCAGACTGCTACAGCCCACGCCGAGATGTTGCAGTCTGAATCCTGGCATTCTAGGCTCAGCTGCTCGAGGTTATCTGCACTCTGCTCAATTGAAGGTCAGCAGCCTTCCACCACCCATGCTGTAGCCACTGGGGAAGCACCTCGTAGGAGCACTAGGACAGGCAAAGGCACATGGAAGAGGCACTAAGGGAATGCACAAGGGTGATTAGTTTATTTTTGTGTGCATAATGTCTTGATATAATTTATAAATTTGGATTGAAATGAGCACTTTCCGGTGGCTTTTACTTTTGTGTTGTCAGAAAGAGGACGATGTGACGGTCAGCGATAAAGGAAATGTAAGGAGTGTGGGACTGTTGGCGAATGGGGAGTTGTGGTTGAGGTTACTGGTATCACTCATGAATTATTTGATTATGTACAGCCCAGGCAGAAAGGGACTGTCTGCATTATATCCTCCCTCCCTCTTTTAAAAAAAAAAAATTGTTCCTGGGATGTGGGCGTCGCTGGCAAGGCCAGCATTTATTGACCATCCCTAATTGCCCTTGAGAAGGTGGTGGTGAGCTGCCTTCTTGAACCGCTGCACTGTGGTGAAGGTACTCCCACAGAGCTGTTAGGGAGGGAGTTCCAGGAGTTTGACCCAGCGACGATGAAGGAACAGCGATATATTTCCAAGTCAGGTTGATGTGTAACTTGGAGGGGAACTTCCAGGTGATGGTGTTCCCATGCGCCTGCTGCCCTTGTCCTTCTAGGTGGTAGAGGTCGCGGGTTTGGGAGGTGCTGCCGAAGAAGCCTTGGTGAGTTGTTACAGTGCATCTTGTAGATGGTACACACTGCAGCCATGGTGCAGTGGTGGTGGAGGGAGTGAATGTTTAAGGTGGTGGATGGGGTGCCAATCAAGCGGGCTGCTTTGTCCTGGATGTCGAGCTTCTTGAGTGTTGGAGCTGCACTCATCCAGGCAAGTGGAAAGTATTCCATCATACTCCTGACTTGTGCCTTGTAGATGGTGGAAAGGCTTTGGGGGAGATGAGTCACTCGCCGCAGAATACCCAGCCTCTGACCCGCTCTTGTTGCCACAGTATTTATGTGGCTAGTGCAGTTAAGTTTCTGGTCAATGGTGACCCCCAGGATGTTGAAGGTGGGGGATTCGGCGATGGTAATGACGTTGAATGTCATGGGGAGGTGGTTAGACTCTCGCTTGTTGGCGATAGTCATTGCTTGGCACTTGTGTGGCGTGAATGTTACTTGCCACCTATCAGCCCAAGCCTGAATGTTGTCAAGGTCTTGCTGCATGCCCGCATGCAGCGCTTCATTATCTGAGGAGTTGTGAATGGCACTGTGAACACTGTGCAATCATCAGCGAAAATCCCCACTTCTGATCTTATGATGGAGGGAAGGTCATTGATGAAGCAGCTGAAGATGGTTGGGCCAAGGACACTGCCCTGAGGAACTCCTACAGCGATGTCCTGGGGCTAAGATGATTGACCTCCAACAACCATCTTCCTTTGTGCTAGGTATGACTCCAGCCAGTGGAGAGTTTTCCCCCTGATTCCCATTGACTTGAATTTTATTAGGGCTCCTTGATGCCACACTTGGTCAAATGCTGCCTTGATGTCAAGGGCAGTCACGCTCCCCTCACCTCTACAATTCAGCTCTTTTGTCCATGTTTGACCAAATCTGTAATGAGGTCTGGAGCCGAATGGTCCTGGCGGAACCCGAACTGAGCATCGATGAGCAGGTTATTGGTGAGTAAGTGCCGCTTGATAGCACTGTCGACCACTTCCATCACTTTGCTGATGATTGAGAGTAGACTGATTGGTGACGGTAATTGGTCGGATTGGATTTGTCCTGCTTTTTGTGGACATGACACACCTGGGCAGTTTTGCACATTGTTCGGTAGATGCCAGTGTTGTAGTTGCACTGGAACAGCTTGGCTAGAGGTGCAGCTAGTTCTGGAGCACAAGTCTTCAGCACGACAGTGAGGATGTTGTCGGGGCCCATAACCTTTGCTGTATCCAGTGCGCTCAGCCGTTTCTTGATATCACATGGAGTGAATCGAATTGGTTGAAGACTGGCTCCTGTGATGATGGAGACCTCAGGAAGAGGCCGATATGGATCATCCACTCAGCACTTCTGGCTGAAGATGGTTGCAAACACTTCAGCCTTGTCTCTTGCACTCGCATGCTGGGCTGCACCATCATTGAGGATGGGAATATTAATGAAGTCTCCTTCTCCCGTCAGTTTAATTGTCCCCCACCATTCACGACTGGATGTGGCAGGACTGCAGTGCTTTGATCTGCTCTGTTGATTGTGGGATCGCATAGCTCTGTCTAGCATGCTGCTTCTGCTGTTTAGCATGCATGTGTTGCAGCTTCCCCAGCTTGGCACCTCATTTTTAGGTATGCCTGGTGCTGCTCCTGGCATGCTCTTCTACACTCCTTATTGAACCAGGGTTGATCCCCTGGCTTGATGGTAATGGTAGAGTGAGGGATATGCCAGGCCATGAGGTTACATATTGTAGCGGAATACAATTCTGCTGCTGATGGCCCACAGCGCCTCATGGATGCCCAGTTTTGAGCTGCTAGATCTGTTCTGCATCTATCCCATTTAGCACAGTGGTAGTACCACACAACACGATGGAGGGTGTCCTCAGTATGAAGACGGGACTTCATCTTCACAATGACTGTGCGGTGGTCACTGCTACCAATGTTGTCATGGACAGATGCATCTGCGACCGGTAGATTGGTGAGGACGAGGTCAAGTAGGTTTTTCCCTCGTGTTGGTTCTCTCATCACTTGCCGCAGGCCCAGTCTGGCAGCTATGTCCTTCAGGACTCGGCCAGCTCGGTCAGTAGTGGTGCTACCGATCCACTCTTGGTGATGGACATTGAAGTCCCACACCCAGAGTACATTCTGTGCCCTTACTATCCTCAGTGTTTCTTCAACATGGAGGAGTACTGATTCATCAGCTGAGGGAGGGCGGTAGGTGGTAATCAGCAGGAAATTTCCTTTCCCATGCTTGACCTGAAGCCATGAGACTTCATGGGGTCCGGAATCAATGTTGAGAACTTCCAGGGCCACTCCCTCCCGACTGTTTACCACTGTGCCGCCACCTCTGGTGGGTCTGTCCTGCCGGTGGGACAGGACATACCCAGGGATAGAGGGGTCTGGGACATTGGCTGAAAGATATGATTCTGTGAGTATGACTATGTCAGACTGTTGACTCATCTGTGGGACAGCTCTCCCAATTTTGGCACAAGTCCCCAGATGTTAGTGAGGAGGACTTTGCAGGGTTGACTGGGCTGGGTGTGCCGTTGTCATGTCCGAAGCCGGTGCCTCGGTTGATGCCGGGTGGTCTGTCCGGTTTTATTCTTCTTATTGTTTCTCGTAGCGGTTTGTTACAACTGAGTGGCTTGCTAGGCCATTTCAGAGGGCAGTTAAGAGTCAACCACATTGCTGTGGGTCTGGAGTCACATATAGGCCAGACCAGGTAAGGACAGCAGATTTCCTTCGCTTAGTGAACCAGATGGGTTTTTCACGACAATCCCAATAGTTTCATGGTCACCATTGCTGACACAAACTTTTTATTCCAGATTTATTTAAATTCCCCAGCTGCCGTGGTGGGATTTGAACTCACGTCTCTGGATCAATAGTCCAGTCCTCTGGATTACTAGCCCAGTGACATAACCACTATGCTACCGGTCCCATTCCTGTTGCTCCACTTCCTGTTGCACTTCCTCTTCTTCCTCTTCCTTGTGCTCCTCAGCTTCTCGCCTGATTGGTGGTGGCAAGGGCTGTTCCCTCATAATGGTCAGGTTGTGTAGCATTCAGCATACTACCACTAATCTTGATACGCGCGCAGCTGAATGCTGCAGGACTCCTCCAGAGCAGTCCAGGCAGCGGAAGCGTTGTTGAGGACGCCGATGGTGTGTTCTACAATGTTCCTTGTGGGAGCATGGCTCTCATTGTATGCCTGCTGTGCACATGGACTGGAGTCATGAGGCATGTCATGAATGGATAACCCTTGTCACTCAGTAGCCAGCCTTTGACTTGCCCTGGTGAAATGCAGCTGGCGCAGAGGACTGCCGCAGAATTAAGGAATCATGACTGCTGCCAGGATAACGGGCATTCATCTGTATGATGCGCTGCCTGTGGTCGAACACCAGCCGCACATTGAGGGAATGGAATCCCTTTCGATTCAAGAAAATGACGAGTTCACATGAGGTGCACGCAAAGCATTGTGCGTGCAGTCAGTGGTACTCTGCACCATGGGGAGCCTGCAATCCGAGCAAACCCTCGTGCTCGCTCTGCCTGCTTGTCTCTGTCAAGAGGGAATGAGATGAAGTTGTCTCTTTGTATAGAGAGCCTCAGTGGCCTCCCTTATGCAGCAGTGTAGTGCAAACTGTGAGATGTTGCTAACATCTCCAGCAGCAGCCTGAAAGACGCCAGACGCATAAAAGTTAAGAGCCAGTCACCTTGACAGCCACAGGCAATGTGATCCTTGCGCTACTTTGAGGTTGCAGTTGTGACTGCAGCAGTTGGCACATTTCAGTCACAACCTCTTTAGTGTAACGAAGACATCTCAAGCATTGATCCTCGCTGAAGTTGAGGTAAGAGAATTTCTTCCGAAAGATCTTGGGCCAATATGGCCTTCTGCTGAGAACCCTTCTTCCCCCACCTCCTCCTCCTCCCTCTTCTAGCAGCTTGTCCTGCTCTGCGTGGCCTCTCTTCATTCTCCCAGTCATGCTCAATTCTCGGAGGAAGGCCTATCAGGCCACCCATGTCTGGAAGTAACTTGTTTTAGCTCAAGCCTTTAAACTAGCAAAAAAGTACTTCAACAACAGCCAGACCACTCCTTGTAGGTACTGTTGCAATTGAAGAATAGGAAGGCTCCAAAAACACGTAGAATTGTATCAGCAGCCAGAAGAAATAATCCAGCAACTAACCTATAAGTAGTTCATGATCCCTTTAGGTAGGGCTGGTGGGGGGGGTCCTTCATGCTGTTGAACACGTGGTCAGCTGTGGAAGGTTAAGAGAGGGCATTGGCTGGAACGTGGCATTCGAAAATGGCAGCGCTGGCGTCAAATTAGCATTGCACACTGACGTCATAATTTACCTCCTTATAATGAAGACCTGTGCAAACTATACTTAGTCAATAGGCACTTTTATCTTCATGCTTGAACTGAATCTATTTTGGGAGAATGAAGAGGTGTTGCTGTCTTTTCCTGGTACTCCCACCATGTTTCCAGCTTACATGCTGTTTAAAGTGCTCATTGCATGTGCAGCTGTCAACCTGTGAATCAAGCCCCCCCACCCCCACCCCCACCCCCCTCCCCCACCCCCAGTTCCAGCCCCATTGGGCTTTTTTTCACCTGCTGCCACCAATTTCTTATCTGTTCCTGAACCTGCTGCATATCCCACCCATGCCAATCAACATCCCCTCCTACTGAGACCCAAAATGCACTTCCCCAAGCTATTCTCATCAGCCGGGACTGGCTTTGTCAGTTGTCAATTGGCAAACACTAAAAGCACGTTAAGTGCAACTGACCTAAGATCAGAAACTTAGAGGGGGATCTGCTTGCTGAGCTATGGGCCAGTCAGGGGAAGGGTGAGTAGCGCAAACACTGGGGAAATGGCTGAAGCTCCAAAAGAGGCCAGTGGGAAATTGGTTCACATTCTCCTGTGTGCCCTCCCAATCAACGGAACACAGCCGTTCTCTCCCTTTAATATTGAGACACCCCAGGTCCCATCAAAGCTGCCTGGCCCTGATTCCCCAATTCTGCCAGACCAAGACCACTCCCACTGCTCCAAAGGGCACTTTTCCAGTCCTTGCAGACCCCGTGACTTCCCTCCACAATATTCCCACACTTCAGAACTTTCTAAAATTGATAGAAAATAAAACAAAATTTACAACAGGTGTTTAATCAGAATCACTCTCTCAGTACCAAAAAAACAATATGGCCAAGAGCTTCCCTTGGGGCGTAATCGGCAATCCAGGCTCCCGCCAAGTTCCTGACCTGCATTCCCCCCCCCCCCCCCCCCCCCCCCCC